>JALPQI010009109.1:0-42422 GCA_025490895.1 Thaumatotibia leucotreta
TGTTCATCATAATGAAGCAGAAGTCAAATTTGCAAGAAACGGTAACAATATTGAGTTACTTCAAATGTTAATCAGCTCGCCTAATTATGGTCATCTTTGTAAGGCCTGGGAAATGACAAATGATAGTTTTTATCATCAAAACACAACAATCACCTATATGAGTGTGTATGTAAACTTTTAAAGATAAAAAACATTTGTCAGTTACCAGATGGTAAAGATGACCATAATATGATAGCGGATTTTGATAATAATCTATATCTGAAATGTCAAAGCGTTTCAAGTAATGAATTTGAGGTCAAATTTGCACAAAATGATCGGCACCTTGAATTTATTTAGTTTGAATCCGACCTTAATAAAAATCGGTATCTTAGGATCCAAGGGGGTTTTTACAAAAAGTGAGAAGCTATCACATCTAAAATTTCTAGAACTTTGATTTAATATTGATAAAAATCGATACCTACCGAGAAGATGAAAAGTTCTTCATATGGAATTTGAAGTCAAAATTGCAAAAATAATTCGCCGTCATTATAGCCATCATCATATTAGTTTAATACGACCGTGATAAAAATTTATAGAACGCGGCCGAACCGCGGGTAAAAGCACCATCCGCCACACTTAAATCGGTTAAGGCAAACGCGAGATAATCGCGGGAAAACATTAACATGCAGTGAATAGATATTAGAACGCGGGCGAAGCCGCGGGTAACTGCTAGTGTCAGTATATTCGATCTGTATCACTGTCACTACTACCGTCCGTATTTCTACATAAAACTCGATCAGTGTGCCTACCATGTGCTGCCGTGGCGTTATTAACGCGCATTTACTTTCTGTATCCGGCTCGCTCACGACGACGTAGACGTGAGTACGAGCCGCGGCAGCTCATGGTACGGACGGCTACAGCTAGATGACACAAGACACTATCAACTCAAGTGTTATTGGGAGCAATCATTTTTTGATTATTTAATAATTGATAATTAATTAAATAGTAGATTGTGTCACAAGGGATCAAAATGGTATATTTCCGGCGTGGGCGTATGTTGAATCCTGAATGGAGCGACGGATTCCACAACTGATTCCCGACTGTAGGGAGGGATTCTTAAGTGGAATACTGAGCGTAATGAAGGATTCAAGCGTTTACGATCAAGACGAACTGATTTTGATACCGTGTGATACATACTGCTTTTCACACCACCTATGAGAAAAATAAAAGATATATCACATATTTAATATGTATGCAAATAATCGATTCTGAAGAAATTGTTATCAATTATGAACGCGAACTGTTTATTTTCATATTTCATTGTAATTTTTTAGGCTTGAAATAGATAGTCCTTGAACAGAAAAGTGCCACTTTGATCCCTCCCAGCAAGGAAGAAAAGGCCCCGGATTCGAATAGGTGGTGTGAAAAAATATTTCTTATTGAATATACTTAGTAGGGTGGATCGCGGTTGTATGAGTTTTTTTTATTTTATTTCAAACATAATGGGCTAGTGAAAAGTAGATGCTCTGCTTATTACTTTAAAAGGCAATTAACTTATTTTTTAAAATTTCTTAGTTTTAATACTGCCCCAAGCCTGTCAAACATCAACCATATTGTAATCTGTGGGCCACATTTTGGCAAAAATAACTATAATTCTGGTGTATAGTTGTAGTCTGCGTCTGATAATAGTTATAAAGACTAGGCTAGAATCGCGGAAAATAATGCCGGTATTTAACACAAAGAGAGATTACAAACTAATGTAAGCGTGCGAAATTTTGTCAATTTTCCAAGGTATTTTCTAAGATAAAAAGTCATGTTAATTGCAAGAAATGTGTACTTCTAGATTATTTGTATCTTTTTTAATAATAAATAGATGATTTGAATATTTTTATTTTCTTTTAATGGCCTTAAACACCGACTTAGATCTGTCTATAATTTTCATATTTTCAGTGGTCTTGGGGCAGTACAAGATGTACGAATATTAAGAATTGACCATAATGTTTTTCATTTACTTTAGTATGGAGCATCGATTTAGAACTAGCCCATTTTGACAATCGAAAAAAAAAATATTCGATCCACCCTAATACTTAGTCTTATACGCCGACCCTCGACAATTGAAATCTAACATAATAATATGTGCAAATTATAATGGCCGCTTTCCTAAAATAATGTCAAAAAAATTAAAGGAAGTTTAGCGTAGTATGGCAAGTTAAATGGTTGAGTGCGCATTAACCATTAATCTTCTTCGATTTTAGATAATTCCATAGTTGCGCTGGAAAGCGGACTAACTGGCATGTTAGCTATCCCCGGGCCCCGATTGCTACAGATAAGGGGCATTGTTGAGTCCAATACGTTTTCCACCTATCTAGGTGGAATATAGAGATCTAGTCTAATACGCATATCTAATACATATAATATCTACCTACTGATTGGTCTTGACAATGATTATATTAATTTTCATTTGTTTCTTTCTTCACATTTTCACTCACATTATTTGTGTATTTTGTCTTAAGTAAAATTGACGGAAAGTCAATGAAAGGACGGTGATCATTTTTGATCATGACCATCCCATTCGGCACCCGGTCATTTTGGAAACTTTATTTTTTTCGCACTTAATTAATTATGCAACAGTCCCAGGTTTAGGTGTAAGACAATCACTTGTAGTTAATAACAGTTGTTGTCAAAACATACTTGAATTTCGTTGTAGAGGTGTGCGCCATGCCGGCGCGGCGGCGCCGCGCCGCGGGACCCACGCCGCCGCCGCCGCCGACGTTTTCAAAACTCACGCCGCGACCAAAAAATTGCGGAATAAAATCATTTAAATTACGCGCCACGCTGATCAAATTGACATTAAACAATAATATGCTTGCGAATATCGACAAGCGGTTCCCTCTGACCGAAAAGATTGTATGCGCAGCACTTCTGGATTGCAGATTTTCAGGCCTAAAGGAGATTGATACGTACCTACAAAAAAAAAACACACTACTCTGGCAAAATTGTTCCCAATTGTACAGATTTATTTTACAGAATTCCCAATACTACAGATTTATAAACCTACAGAATCCCAATACTTCAATATTCCCATATTACGGTTTCCCATGTCTACAGAATTTAAATATTACTGATTCCTAACTCTACAGATTACCATGCCTACAAATTCCTATGTCTACAGATTCCATATTCTCTAGATTTCATGTCTACTGATTCCCAACTGTAATGCTTTTTTCAACACACTTGCTCGTAAGTCGTAACGTAGGTCTTATTGAACCGCTTTTAGGCTTATTATCGTAGTTAGGTATTATTAGCTTTGTGTTTTTTCATTATATTATATTCTTCACATCGTCAATCCCACAGTGTCTGAAGACAAAAGTTGGGCACTGATGGTACGGCCGGTCCACAAGTTCAAGGTCGCTCAGCGAGCTATGGTAACTCGGCGTCTCTTTGCGAGATCGAATCAGAAATTAGGGTATCTGGCAGATAACCAAAGTGATCGTACATAGCCCACCGTTTTAGCAAGCTGAAGTGGCAGTGGGCTTGCCATATTAGCCGTAGAACCGACAACTGTTGTGGTAAATGATTCGAGTTTTTGAGAGGAGACCGCGTCTCGGCAAGCGCAATGTTGTCGTCAGGCAAGGTGGAGCGACGATTTGCGAAGGATGGCTGGCAGGAGCTGGATGCGAGCAGCCAAAGATCGAAAACTGTGGCGTGAAGTTGGGGAGGCGTATGTCCAGCAGTGGACTGCGATAGGCTGATGATGATGATGGATGTTTTTTCGTTATCTACGTTAGGCCACCATAGGAGGTTTGATGACTGTCTATTAACGGATTCTATTAATTTAAGTGTTTGCCATGGACGATTTTTGTGCTTCTTGAATAAGATATTTTTAGAGGAAAAAGGAGAGGTAAGATTTAAAAAAAATTGGCATATGATAAAATTTGCTGTCGCTCTGCACGGCTTAGAAATAGACTATTGCAGCTTCCTATCTGTAGTAGGTATTTTAAATCTGCAGTGGGAATTCGTATTGGGAACCTGTAGTATTGGGAATCTGTACTGTTGGGTTGTTGGGTATTTGTAGCATTCGAAATCCGTATTATTGGTTATTGGGAATGTATATAATCGGGAATGCATAGTATTGACAATATCTGTAGTATTATCTCTTATCTGTAGTATTGGGAACTTGTACAATTGGGAATGTGTAGTATAGGTAATCTGGAGTATTGGGAATCTGTAGATGTGTAGACAAAATGTCACGATTCGACCCAGTGCGAGTTAATAAAATAATTTTCGTACACGATAATTATGACAATTGCCGCATGAAATGCAATCTATAACTTTGATTAGTGTTTATTTTTTAAATAATAAATTTGTCCTAAACTATATCTAGGGTTTTAATACCTCGAATCCATACGAACATACAGTGGCCTATTTCACCATAATTACAAGTCTGACAATTGTAAAATAACACTGTTACTGACGTCACAGGCCTCCGTAGGCTACGGCTACCGCTTACTATCGGACGTCCATGTGCTTGTTTGCCACCAACATAAAATTATTACGAATAATGTTATTATATCGTTAATAAACTACTTTTTATTTTCCGATACCCGTGACAATTGTCGCGAGGCTTAGTACAATTTTCATTAAATCTTGACATGTGGTTCGGCATATGTCGGAATTTCGCTACAATTGTCGTGTTTTTTGTGACAATTGTAATTTTGCTTTGCAAAAAAGTAGTTATTTACTGCTGATTTATTAAAGTTCCTGCACTACATTTTATGTTGGTGGCAAACAAACGCACAGCCCTTCCGTTGGTAAGCGGTAACTGTAGCCTATAGACGCCCCCAATTGGAGAAACAGAAAATTTACAATTGTAGCACTTGTCAATGTTGTGAAATTGGCGCCAGGTGAACAAGTGACCTTGACGCCGGCGTGGCGCCGCCACGCCGGCAAAATTTTCGCCGCCGGTGATTTCTATGCCGGCGCACACCTCTATTTCGTTGTGTGTAAATCCCACAACCCTCAGTCTGAATGAATGGAAATCCTTTATAGTTTATAACCGCTTTATTAAACCGTCGTGTAAAACCCGCTCTATTATTTGTGGTCAGATGTATGATTATAACTTATGACAATTTTCCACCGACCTCAAAAAAAACTTTGAGGGTAAAGTCAGAAGGGTAGTGTGGACAATGCTTGTTTTGAATACCTACCAATACTTTCTAAACGTTGAAATAATTATTAATTACTTACACAAAATAACATATTTTCTGCCTTTGTACAACCCATTTCTCATTAAAAATCACAATAAGACTTCATTCTTGCAATCAATCACAATTATTATGAAGATACCATTACTGTTTCGGATACACGTGGGTTTGTTGCCATTTCATATCGCGATTTAATAACAATCGCCACCCATACTGCAGGTATTGCGATGATAGTCGATTCAATACGACCTTGGCCTAGACAACTGAGGCTAGTAAGGCTCAAGAGTCGGAATGCTAAAGCAAATGTAGGTAAGAAGGCAAAGTAAAAGAATATTTCGAAATCTTATTTAAACAAATCTTGTTTGACGACGTTGCGACAGCGTTGATAATGCAACCGTTATCACTATTTCGTGTTTTTACTTTTGGGAAAGATTACACGTTTTATATATTTTTTTATTAAACACCCAATATTGTACATATATATGAAGTTTAACTAACTTTTATGTAAAAATTTAAATGATGACGTTACATTATGTTTTTGCTGTGTAAACATCACACGCCTATCAAGACGTTCATACATATTTTTATCCTAGGTCCACATACTAGACCTACTAGACCACATCGAGCACGTTTGTATATATCCAATTTTAGTTATTCGTAATTCAACCAATTAGTTGACAGCCAAACAAAACTCAATAATGGTGAAGTTAAATATCGTATCTCGGTTTTCATTCAGAGCAAACAATACATAATCGCTTAGAGCTGAGACAGTTTTGCTTGTGAGTTTTGGTTGTTAACCGACGATATGACATGAGGACACTAATAAACTGGTCTGCCCACATGATGTTATGTATTAAACCTCCATACTCGAGTATTGATTCTTGCAGAACCGGTACTTGTACCGATTAGTAATTTGTCGTCGATTGTTTCAATTATGCTATTGCAAAAGTTATACGGGCGGTAAAGGCATTGCTGCAAAGTATTGCGGGCTGTCTCTTCATGAGTTTGACATTATGATTATGACAAACAATGAGGCAGATTCGTTACGGTTTACGACATGGTGTTCACTCATGGTTGCACAAGCAATCTCTGATAAGTGCTTGTATTTTCTATGATAAGGCTATGTGTGCTATGGTCGTGAAATACTTATAGTTATATACCTGTGCGATAAAATATTTCTTAGGAAGTAAACAGTTTTAAATCATCAGTAAGTAAGTAGGTACTGATTGGTAGTTATTGGTAGTTTAAACATTTTGCTACATGTGGCTGGCCTGACCCGGTAAATTTCTTCAGCTCCTAGTAACAATGTTTCAATAGGAGCTTAAATAACATACTTAAGACGTTGGCTACTAAAGTTCCATATAAAAATTATAAAAAGTTAGTCACTTGTACAACTGGATAACCTTGCTCAGCGGTTGCCGATCTATCAGGTTCTATAACCCTACTTTGTAGGTGGTTGTGTCAGCCGCATTTGGCTGGTCTTCTTCCCATGACTTGTTGTGTATTTTTATTTTGAACTTATAGTATTGTTTAAGTTAGTTTAGTTTTAAGTTATGTACCTAATAGTTTTAATGTATATTTAGACATGTAGATATTTGAATTAAAGAGTATTGATCCAGTATATAGAATATTATAGTTACATATATTTATATACCTAAACGATTTATAAATCGAGGACGTATTTATTCAGCCAATAAGTACCTACATTATTTCCCCGTCAAAGGATGCGTTTTATCAGAAACTATACCTAGGTAGACAGAAGCCTACTTATAGTACTTATGTTTTTGTGGTCAAACATTCTCGGTCCATACACGATCGCTGAATGACGTACATTTTTGTGGCCATTGTTTAATGCAATATGGTCTGCAAATTGAAACAAAAACTTAGTGCCTACTTGATATAAATTGACTGCAAAATAAGTTAAAAACAGCTAGTAGTTGCATAGTAGGTACTTTGTGTATAATTTTATAATAGGACAGAAATAATGACCACCTGCGTTTCGACCTTAACCAACGATTAATTAGCTTTTCGAGTATTGTTGAATGCGGTCTTTGTGAATTTTGCAAATACGTATAGGGCAGAAGTAGAGACAGGTGGCAATTATGTTACAGGTATTTAGAGACGCGTTGACAACGGGGCCGCCACCTGTCGGTCCTATTGGTTTTTTTTCCGCTAGCACAATGAATCGTCCTGAGTAGGGCTCACGGTACACGTGTAACCCGCCAAACCGGATACCCGTGTTCTTAAGCCCGACGGTACTAAGAACCCGAATTACACGAACCCGCCGGGTACCCGTGTCCGTGTCCAATACACGGATACCGTTTACACGAAACCGCGTGTTACCCGGGTACCCGGGTACTTAAGACCGAACCGAACGGGTTCGAAATAATTTGAGCAAATGCAAATATGGTCTATTATTGAATGTAACTGCAGCTTGGACACTACAAAACACTACCTGTTCAGGAAAGGTCAGCCGATAAAACTTTTTTATTAATGTTTTATAAATTTCGACTCTATCTGTTACGTAATAAGGTCTATTTGACACAATGAGCCTTCCGCTTACCTATCTACTTGTACTATAGTTCTTAAGTCCCACGACCCATTCGTACGCTTCTCGCCAAAGACGTCCCCGAACCCGCGGGTAATTAAAGTCCGTGTAAATAATACCCGTGTATCCGTGTACCCGTGCAGACGGGTATTATTTACACGGACTTTAATTACCCGTGTAAATCGGGTCAGAAACCCGTGTACGTGTAACACGAACACGGGTATGAGAAACGTTGACACGAAACCCGGACACGACCGCGAGCCCTAGTCCTGAGGGTGAGCAACGCGCATCTTATTATGGCACCTCTGGAGTTGCAGCCTACGTCACAGTAACTACATACCTTTTGGTGACACGACATGAATGTTTGTTAAGTAACGCAAATGCCTGCTTATGCTCTGTGTACGCTTCCGTAGTTACTATTTCGAAATAATATGATAAAGATTAAAAAAAAACTATGGATATAATTAATACAATTATCACCACATTAATATGAGTTGATATGTTAATTAACATCAGGGATAATCTTAGCAGCACTTAAATACCTACGTTATGTTTCTAATTGCAACTACTCAAAAATGGTTTGACCATATTTTTGATTCAGGTTTCAGAAGTTAGAGAAGCATCAGAGACGCAATGTTTTGAACTCCCGAATCCCGAATCTATCCAACGATGCCTCACACTGTTCACTATACGATAGCAGCGAAAATAAAAAAGAATTCTAGCTTTGCGATGTACGAATAGGCATGATTACGTACCAGGGGCCCGTTTCTAGAACGCTAGTAACTTGTAATACAAGTGGAAGTCTCTTTTTTACACTATTCATTAAATAAGGACTTCCGCTTGTATTACAAGTTACAAGCTTTCGAGAAATAGGCCCCAGAGGTGCACTTAATTTTAGTTATTCTTTTGTCGACGGAATAGGTAATACGTATATACCTACCTACCTACCCACCAGTGTTAATGTGACATTTTAGCTAATAATCACTAGGCTGAACCGCCCACGGACACACGGCTGTAATTGACTATGGAACCCTAAAAACATGGCTCTGAATTTTATTTCTTTCGATGACCTCAATTAATAATTATGAAAAACAATAAAACCTGCGCGTGTACTTCATTGTTTTCTTCAAGATACAATGGGAAATAAAACCTATGATGTACAGCATAATAAAAGCAAAAAAACAATGCAAATCTCTAGCTTAGTAGTGATCACATTCCCACGAGTTGATATGTCAATTTGGAACGGAAACAGTAGGAATCTGAATGTACGAGGTAAGCAAATCCCGAGAAAGTTACAAATACAGATAGAGATACCTAAACCGTAACCACGATTCTACAAATTAACCGTGAAAATTATTATCGTTTGTAGTGATCGGACTCAAATCAAGATGTTACCATTTTTGGAGAAAATTTCTATGAGCGATCGTTACATTTCTGCGACGTAGTGAAATGATCGGCCTCAATGTATGACATACTATTCTCTGAAAGCCTAGTAACCGTTGTTCAATTTTATAAATTTAAAAGAAACTGAATCGTTAGTAGGTATGTAGAGACTGTAGGTATGGGGACTATTCACAAAAATATTGACAATATTTTCCTAAATATTCAATTATTTCCTAATCATTACAATTAAGTAACTAACTTGCAAAGTGTAAGATTTTCCACCATTAATACCACAACTATGTAGTTAAGCTAATTTCTTCGTACAAATTCTAAGATAATGCTTGTGAGGAAGAACGTAAACCGCATTTTAAGCCATCTTGTAAGGAATTTCCAAGTTCCTTGTACCCGTACCCACCTCGGTCCGAGGAAGGTAATGTTTAGTTTACGTAAAAGTAAGCGCTAATGTCCGTAGTTACCTCAACTTTGGACATATGTAATGGTCCAGTGACGATACGGCGTCGGTGGGATAGCGATTCATCGAAATATTTGCTAGGATTCTACACACTGATTAGCGACATGACATACTGATTAGCGTCGTAAATAATCGTAAAGTCGTAAATAAGAGACTCTGTCATAATTTACGTATTTTTTAAATTTCTTATGTACCGTGCCCCTAGCTTTTTGCTGAAGGAAAACCATCCAGAACTGGGACAGCGTCGGGGTAAAAAAGGGGTTAAAATTCGTGTCCATCCTGCCTTGGAAGTAGTCGCAGTAGAAGGATACCTGTAACATCTAGCAGAGATACATGGCATTAGTCACAAACTTTTTATGAAATATAAATTGTAGTTGAAATTAGGTTGACCTTTTCTTCTGTCACTTTGACTTTGGTGCTACTAAGTCAGGTCGTCCTTGAGGTTGCTATTGCTAAGAAAGGATATACAAGATTAAATTTTATCGTATTACGTACATACTTTCTTGCAATACCTTAGGAAAAACATATTTACGTTCGTGTTAAGACGGGTGGTACCAGATAGTAAAAAAACATTATCTATGTAGGTGATTACAGAGTACAGATGCACATTTGTATGTGAAATAGTGATTTCTCAGTTAATAGACATATTAGAGCCGCCTAGGAATAGGAACCGTTTCTCACGAGCAGTCGTGTGCATCACGCCACGGCATCGGCACTAGACTGTTCTGACTACTCCCATTATTTGACGTAATGTGTAACTGTTACCTAATGTCTTAGAGAAACGATTGATTATCCTTGCAGACGAATCCTTCAACTAAAGGCTCCCTTGGTCAGTAATCAGTATCGACTTTTTAAATTCCTACTGTTGTGCATCAGTCGTGTAATTGAAAGCTTCTAACAAATGTAATCTTTTCTCACGTTGATTGTTGGCTTTTTGTTTAGATAATTATTTTAGACCTCATTCAAAGTTACCTACGTAGAATGAAATGATTACGAGTAGATTAGCAAATTTGTGTTCACTAGAAGAAAATGCATCTGATGAATGTAAATAATCTCCTTTTTTTCAAGTGTTTCAAATTCTTGTGACGTATGAACTATGAATACTTTGAATACCTTACCTTATCCGTTGCCCAATCATTTATATCTCAAATGAACAAGACACCTATTTAATTAGAGCATTTTTATTCAAGTAATGAAGATAATTATATGTATTAATGTTAATGAAAGATCCTCGATTTACGTAAAATATCAAAGACAGGCCGCCAAAAGAATGTGCATAAAATTGAAAGTGAGCTACTACCATAATTCAGTGCAAGTAAATGAACTAGTCTCACTAGCGGGTTCACAGAACGAGTCTTCTTTCCTGCAGCCACCAGCCCAGTCATTATTACCGACATTAGCCTGTGGGGAGCATTTAGATTTAGTTCGTTTAATGCCATAACTTCGCATGGTAAATTGCTTTCAAAACAAGTTAGCTTTACACGCCTTAAACAATTCCCATAGACGATTTGGTACTCGCTAGTCAAACTAACAAGGGGTTCAGTATGGCTTTTGATCTGATGTAGGTATAAAACTTAATTACTATATAGTATTATATAAGAAAGTTACTTCCTGCTGCCTGTCTCTGTGCATGCTTAGATCTTTAGAAAACTATTGAAGAAGAAGGTTTTAGTATATACCAGCATTGCACCCGTGCGAGCGATGTCGGTGCGGGTCGTTAATAAAGTCGGTCGTACCTATTTCAGTGTTCAGTGCTAAGAATTCAGTGTTATATATTGATATTTATGTTATATATTGAAGTGTGAAGTGACCGAATTTTAAATACGTCATTATGTGTTGATCAATTGCAAATAATTTACGAACCGTATATTTCGACCCATGTCTTGTTTATTCAGTCTTAGTCAAACTATAAAGTCAAGTCAAACTATTCTTTATTCAAGTAAGCTTATTCGAATTTTCTGATACACCACTGTCCTGAGAAGAACCAGTAAGAAACTCAGAGTAAACTATTAAATTAAACAAGAGATTTTGTAGAGTTGATTCATTTTCCTTGGTCGTGGCTGTCTATGTATTTAAGTATCTATATGTATATGTATATATCTATTGTATATCGTCGCTTGGTACCCAACCCACATCACAAGCCTTCATTGAGCTTACCGTGGGATTAAGTTGATTTGTGTAAGATGTCCCTACATATTTATTACCGTCTTTAATCGTACTCGCTGTATACTACTTTAATATTTTTCTTTTGTAACGGCCAATAATGTCCTTAGGTACTCGGGAGTCCTGCTACCTACTCTGTCTGTAATGTAATTTTAGTTAGGTATTGAATAATGTTTTGTAGTTAATACGAATATTATGTCTAAATAACATCGCTAAACTACACAGGGTTTGCCATACCAATAACATCAATGAGTAACCATGCATTCAGGTGGATATTGCTTAAATTTAACATATTAGATATACAGGGTGGAACGGAACGACGAACCTTCTCGCCTAGAAAGAGTCTACCAACCATTAAGATAAACTGTCAGTGTATTAACATCGAAATAATATGTTAAAAAAAATTAACTTCTCATACAAAGTGAGTGATTGGTTAGATTTCAATGATATAGAAAAGTCAATTTACCATGTACATTTTCGATGTTGGTCCCATACTGAAAGTTCGTAATGGTTGTAGACTCGGTCGGTAACGGGAAGATCGTCGTTCCGTTCCACACTGTATAAATGTAATAAAGCCAATAACATCCCAAATATCATTTTGGAACTCTTCCATCCAATTATTACACCAATTCGTCTTTACCGATTGCTTTCATTTGGAAAGGCCTATAGTAATTTCACCATTGTAATATGAATTAATATCATCATCATATCAGGCGGAAGACGTCCGCTGCTGGACGCCCCTATAATTGCCATGACCAGTCCTGCGGCACCCCCATTCAGTCCACCTTGCATGTGGAACTTTTTGTGCGCGAGTCCGACTAGCATTTAACCGGATTCTTTCTTTACGCTGTGGGTCTCAAAATAATATTGAGTGTTATACTTTAAAGCGGACCGATAATGGAACAGATATTTTTTTTTGTTACTAAAGTTTTGGGCAGGTAAACATACATAACAATTAGTATGATAATGAAATCGACTAAAGCGATTATGAAAACGACGAGAATTTCGATAGCTACAAATATACCCTTTTTACGAATGCAATCCTTAATTCTTGAACACCCTATGACCCCTAAGTGCAGTTTATCGATTTTTGTTGATGACTTGTGAAACTGTAATATACATATAAAGTGTATATTTAGTTTATCAAATGACTGTAAAAAATATTTATCATTAAGAAAATGAAATTGAAGTGCGAGGTATATCAAAAGCAAGACGTTCATCAGAAATTCATTATGGTGCTTCGTCAGAATCGACTAAGTAATACAATGATAGTGCGATACCGATAGCGGTGTAACATGGCTGGGTAAAAGTCGACGTCTGCCGCATGTGGCGTACGGTACGGATACGGACGGCCTTACGGCCTTAGTTTGCTAGCGCTCCTCGCGCCGCGCTCTCGTGTCGGACTCGCGCTCGACGCTAGTCAAAATGTAAACTGACTTTTCGTTACGAATTTTGAACGATTTCGTCCAGTTAAGTCAGTCAGGCAGACCGTTTTAAATACCGAAGTACGCGTAAATTCGTTTCGCGAATTTGGACGTGCAAATTTTCAGCCTTCCAACCGGGAACTATGAAGACTGTGTAAGACTTAAGTGTTGTGGAGTCAGTGCTGTATCAGTTCGGTGAGGTGGAATTGGAGCATGTGTTTTGTGGAAAGTGCTAATTGTGGGCTCGAAACTTAGGATACGTTTCACTGAACGCGAGACAAAAAGTTGTTTTGTGATCCAGTTCCCGTGAATGCTAGAGTATTGATACGCCGTGCTTTCCCCCTTACTACGGATTGATTTATGGTAAGTCATGCCAATGACCAAGCTGGTCTACTGGTGCAGAACAAAAATAATACTGACAGACATCAAACATTTAATCATTTTCATATTTTTTTATTAGGATACTGTACATGTTACTTATACAATGAGGAAATTCTTGCAGGACTAATCGCAAGGTTACTGGTCATCTTTAAAATTAAACATTAATTCAAAGGCAGCAAAGACCTTCATTAACAGAACTCGTTCTACGACATCAGACACTCGTACGGAGATCGATAGCTATCAATGAAATTTTTATATTAGCCGGTTTGTGAGACATAACCCTTTAGTCCGCCGCGCCGGAGTAATAACAAAATACCTAATCGTTGTTATGACAATGACATTGATTCAAAGAAGAAAGTAACACCTAACCGGAGATAGTAAAACTTACGCCAGATTTAAGATTAATTAATAAAGATGTAAGAATGATTCGACAAATTCTCAGTAGGTCAAACCGTTTATTAATTGCAAATTATTCGGACAAGTGGGATCGCCATTGTATGCGAATAAACTGGAACTCGAAGATTTCCGTTCACTTTGCAATCTTGACGAATGTCTGATTATAAATTAATTTCATTTGGTGAGCGTAGACAATCAATAAGAAAAATTAACATAATACCACCCACCGTCACAATATCATAATGCATAATTTATGGAAAAATGGGTTCTACTAGAGAATTTTCACTTTCCAGTTCAGAAAGGGCAGAACGATCTTTTGTTCGGAATAAACAGACTGTAAACGGTTTGTCTTGTTGGTTAAGACAGTGCCCTAGAGAGTTTGACCTAGGCATAGATTGAATTTCTAGGCTTAAATAGTCACATCGGCAGCCATTCCACCTCGCTCCTTGACCCCCACGTCACGACCACCGCGAAATATTGAGAGTCGTGCGCTTTGCTTGTAGATCCATTGATATATTTGGACTTTCTATTGATATTTTCATTCATGTTCTTGTCTGCTGACTATTCTGTATTTATTTTATGAAAATACTGTGTAACATTCTTAGTTATCATTAGATGTATTGTCAACGTAACATTGTTAAATCACCGACCTCATTTCCAAAACATCATTAGTTGTTGCCATTTTCTTTGTGTTTAACAATACTTATTGCTATAGCCTTTTTGTATAAGAATTATCTGAAGCTTGCTGAGTTTAAAGTTTTATCCAAACAATATTTTTAAGAGAGTTTACTAGTATCCTTTCGATAAGCGCTGGCATGCTAGGCCTTGAAATCGCGATCTGCACCGGCGCCGGCGTCTATTACGTTATTCCCTCGGTTACAGCTCCGGTCACGATTGAGTTTGATTTGGCTCCGACTCATCGAAAATTATCGGCTGCCCTTGATATTGGTATCGCGCTATCGGAAAGCTTTACCGGTTTCCATATGAAATTACTGTAATAGTAAGAGTGATAGAAGACCAATTCTAAATCTTTCTCGATTTGTTTAATCTAACTTACATAGTTATTTATTGTTGTACGACATTTAGGTAATCCAATATTGTACCAAAAAATTACGATAGATACTTGGTTTTAAGGTATCAGCTGATTTCTGCAAATCATTCATGTTACCAGTTTTACATGAGTGACTGAAATAAAAGATTTGAGAATATATGTAAAAACCTATGTGAAACAGAAACTTTCATGAGACAGTGTAGTTAATACGTCAATAGGTAGTTGTAATAGGGACCGGAACCGGCTTTTTAGAAAAACCTCGATATAGCTCAATATTTTAAAATGTTTTACGCTCTTTATGTAGTATTCAACATTTTATGTAATTATTAACATCATATTTTTCAATTACTCCATTAACAAAAAAATTATAAACCGAAGAACGAAAAAGAACTGAATTCGAACCGTTCTTTTGTATGGAGCAAAAACCGTTATCCGATCTCTGAGTTGTTTTTTTTCCGAGATTATTATGTTGCTAATCTAGTTATTTACATGTCACTGTCATCGACTACCGTGTTTTTAAATTTCCGTTAAATTTAATTTACGTAAATATTTAATGAAATGGTAACTGGTTTCTTCTTATATTTGACGTAAATAAGCTTCCCTTAAATTTAACTGAACACTATTTATTGATCACAAATATACTTAAAAATGGCTGGTGCACATAATTCTACTTTCAGGGGATTGTCTATCATATTTGTTTGAAAATAGCTATTAAATATAGACCAAGAGGTTAAGGCATTCTTTAACATGCAACCTCTAGGGAAATAGTAAATTAGAATATATACATATAGCTCTAGCTTTATATTTATTGTACAGGTAAATATACCGTAAATCAATGTTATCTTTAACTTTATTCCTTGCCATGTATGGGTTGTTGTTTTCAAATGTTAATATATTACCTATTGTCTGAACTTTGTCTTTCCATTATATACAGAAATACACTTTCTGCGGTCATCTGATTTGATTTATGATTTCAAAGTACACATGAATAGGGTATATTGCGTAGGATGAGTAAAATGTTTAGAGATTGCTGACATTCAGTTAATTCGATTATACGCATATAATATTAAAGACTAGTCAATTTTTTGACTAAATAGCTAATAACTAATAAGATCTTACGCTAATCATTCATGTTTTTTTTTGTGGAAATCGTATTTATTACTATATATTTTTCCACTGGTGACCATTCATTATATTAGAATAAATCTGTACATAAATGCATGTCCACCAACTTCAAGAGTCTCCCTCGTCATCATCTCCATCAACTTCTACCCATGGATTTGTCTTATCCTTATCCTACGATTACGATATACATGTACTATATTGTACTATTGTAAACGATATAAGTTTAATTTATATAATGGTTTTCCGAATTAGATTTAAACATCTAATAATGTACCTACATACATAAGTCTACCCTTGGTTTTTATTTGGTTATTTGTTTGTTTTTACACTTGTATTTATTTAGTTTATCTGCGCCGTAAAATCCTAGATTAGCAATTTAAAATCCAGCCCCTTTGATAACATCATGGCCATTATGAATAAACTTGCCATATTTTTGTCTAAATTATGGACATTATAGTACTTGTAAAAGAACCCAGTGGCGCATTTTAGTTTTAACTATTAGACAAGTCGCGCCCGGAAGTCGTAAATCCAAATAAAAACCACTATAAAACTGGCTTTTTTGTAATTAGACACTCAGTAAGAACAATAGCGGCATCAAAGGTAAAAAAAGTGCGCCTTTCATAGTTTTAGGCCATTTTTTGACTTGTTCTCTATGGACGACACACATTGTTGAATATGTCTTATGTTTTTATCATTCTTTCTTTGTCGAGATCGCTAAGTCATTATATTTTAGGTGTGCGATTTATTGTGAGTTATACCTATCAAACCGATACAAAAATAAACTGCATCTACTGTAGGACGTCAGCAAGCATTGACTATTTTGAGGTTACATATTCTATTGAAGTTAAGTATTCAATTCCATTAATTTATCGTATAATGGCTGATCATCAGTTCATTAGCACCCTACCATCCATCATTTTTACCGCACATTCCCTAGCTATTAAATATACCTTTACGTGTCAGACCGTTTGTCGTCATAATGGTCCGAGTAATATGCCTTTAGTAATATTCCTTTATGGTTTTATTCCCTGGGAGCGCCTTGTATCCTGGTACGCCCTCGATCGTAATTATAGGACTCGTCGATGACTTGTCGATTACTTGATGCTTTCGTGCTCGGATCTCGAGTGGTTAGCGATGTTAGTAGTGTGATATGGGATGGGAATGAATCTATGCTCTTATTTCATAGCTCATTCTATGGAAGTGGTTATCGCTTCACTTATATTATAGAACCGATATCATTATTTAGGATGATGCGTTTTATAATCAAAAAAACATCTTGGATCATGAAACTAGTCTTGGATCGACGGCTAATAATGTGCTGTTCTTTTACTTATGCCTAAAGGTGCGTGCAGACCAAAAGAGCATACGCTGTTCTATCCCCCTACTCTACGAAATTCGATCGTTACACGAAACGTGATTGGTTGATTTCGCAGAGCGGGGGATAGAACAGCGAATGCTCTTTTGGTCTGCACGCACCTTTATACAACTTAATACACAGACAAGTGACTGCCCCTATATTTTGACCTTACAGAAATCTGGAAATTGACTACCAAACCTGAGTTTTCACTCAGTTTCACTCAGCTCCAAAAATATATTAACGATTTTGATCATTGTCTTACATACACCTTGTCGGACATACGTTCTGAAATGGCTATATACCTATATTTGGACGTGGCTGTACAATGCAGTGTTTGTTTGAGGCTGTTCTGCAAATCTTGTATTAGGTATAAGTGTAGCACAAAACATTGATGGTATGCCAAGCGACATCTAATTCCATACATTACAATAAGCAATCGTTGCAGAAGTTTAGTTACTCGTATAAACCTTATTAGATTCTCATTTCTGAACGTTAAGTAACTTTTAGTTGTATAGTTGTATCGTACTAGGTAGGATAGGTAAGCAATATTAAAGTCACCGATTGTGACGGATTTAAAAATCAGAGAATGGTTTCCAATTACTTAACCGAAGCGTAATAGTCGAAGCAAGACGGAAGTAGCCCGCCGAGCAAGACGGAAGATTTCCATACTAATTGCTTTATTAAGCCTTTGCGCAATGCAGGATGCGACGCGACGCCGTTTCCCTCAAGATTTGATGCACGTTTAATTGGTATGGTTATTTACTTAATTAATTTAGTGGCCTAAATTGTACCATTTTCTTTTTTTTGTTCGAATTGTACCTACTTTGTAAAATACGAGTAGTTTCACAATATTTAATTAAACATTTCTGTAATATATGAACAGTCATACAATATACAATCTGTAAAATATAATACTGTACCTACTTAATGAATGACCTGTTAATTAAGGCTATAAATATTACCGATACCGACCGACCGAATATTATATCAATAGCTATTCCCTTCCACATGATATTGCTTCGGTACATACGTAATACAATTTATACAGGGTACATGACATAACATAAGTCATGAACTGTAAAACTCTATAAACCAAAAACTATTGAATGCCCCCCAAGTTACTTAAAAATGGACAAGTTTTTTATTTATCTTTTGTAATTTTTGATGTTTATTTTAGTTCTAACGTGGTTTTAAGATATGAAAACGGAATATTAAGACTTTAGTCAATAAGACCATAGTTATGCAGAAAACTACCAACTTTGATTTTCTGACAATCTGACTTAAGCTTTAACACATTGAGTTTGGTCGCGATCTGCATTTACTTAATTATTAAGTCACTTCTTCAAATGGAAGTCATTAATAACGCCAATTTTGTCATTTCATGCAAAAGTACACGTTATTTATCGTATTTAACGTTTTACATAGCTTTAATAGCCGTTATCGTTTATTAAAATGACCTTAAAAATTTGAAACAACCACAAAATATATAAAAAAAGTCTATTTTTAAGTTAATTTCGCGCCATTCAATTGTTACTTGTTTATGGAGTTAGAAAAACGTATTTCTGTTCACGACTTATATTTCACCCTGTATTCTGCGTCAGAAGAGCTTGAAATCATATTTGTGCGTGCGTCAATCCGCCATTTAGCATTTTAAATTATAGCATTGCGAACGGACCTTATTCATGTTACGCACACACAGGATTATGAAGTCGGGTGCTAAACTATTGCCATTTGGTCCACGCAGGACATTCTATCAATTCACTAAACGTTTAATCTCCATTGTAGGCACCGCTAGTACTACTTGAGCTCTACATTCGTAATAACTACCTTAACCATAGATCAGACTTATACTGGTGCTCTGTGAATTGACGGAGACCTAAGCATTATGAAGCAGGTCTGCGTGATTGGTGCACCTAGAGTGGACATCCTGTGAGTCACACGTCCGCCCAGACTGAAATCAACGATGCGAATTCGCGAAACGCGAACTGGCGACAAATAGGGTATTCACCTACCACATTCGCAAACTTTTGACATTTACATAACATAACTATAATTGAACTGGAGATCCATTGGTAGGTACATAATGTTCCTAGATGACTTAATTTTTGCCTGAAATGGATTATTCTTTGTAGATTTGTCCATAAGTTACGTCTCCACTTATTCTCAGTTATCATGTTATAGGTGAAAAACTTAATAAAGTCACCTGTTGTATGTGTGAGTGACGTGTTCGAATAGGCATTTGTTTTGTTTGTGTTACTAATTTCAAATATGTGTTCTCTATTCGAATACGTCACTCACACGTACAACAGGTGACTTTCTTAAGTTTTTCACCTATATCGGTTTGTTTTTGTACCGATATTACTACGAAAGTCACTTCTAAACTTGGGTGACCGTATACAGTGTGTAAGTCTAATACGGGCGATCAATTAAACCAGGCATGGGATTCATTAGTGTAATCATGGATTACAAGGTTTTTTTAAAGGTACTCTCAATTATGACCACACAGAATTTTTTTAAGATTATCGGAGCAGCAATGTAGGTACGAACATTTGTTATTGTTGATATGGCAGTTATGTCATCTGCTTATGAAATTAGCTGTCATCGAGTCTTTAACTCGCGTATGTTGCTTTACATTGCGCGCCGAGTTATTTTGTATGGAAAATTTTGTTGCTCTAATTTTAAGTAAAAGTTATTTGGATGTACTTATTATGTCGTAAACTAACACCCGTTAAGAGCTTCGCCCGTATTAGACTTACACCCTGTATACTCGTAATTAATCAATAATGATTTCTTGCAAAATTTACTTTGAATGTTTAATAAATACATTTTAGTTATGTATGACTAAACACTACAATTTTTATTTTTGATATTTGGGAGCGTAGGTTTTGTGTCAATGCTCATTATAAATTTTACACATGCTTATTTACATCGAAGGTTTACTGGAAAGGCAAGTTTCTTGGATAAGATCCCTATTTGGATTGATTGAAAAAAATATATATGTAGTTCGGGAAATATAAATTGAATGTTTATTTTTACTATAATTTACTATAGTGCTGGCCGTGCTGCATTCACAGCGGAGGACCTCAAACGCCGCAAATATGCAACCCTTGGCAGTGGCTATATGTTCGAGGCGTTTGGGGTCGAAACGCTGGGGCCTTGGGGACCTAATGCGCGTCGTCTCTACAGAGACATAGCCTCACGACTAATCGATGCCACTGGTGACCAGAGGGCTGGTCAATATTTCGCTCAGCGAATAAGCATTGCCATACAACGTGGCAATGCGGCCAGCCTTCTGGGCACACTGCCCATTGGCAGCGATTTGGGCGAGATTTTTTATTTGTAGGTTCTTTTAATTTATATGTATTTTTTTATATTATTGATTATTTTATGTAAGTATTGTTAAATGAATTGTGTAATTGAATGTACTATTATGAAATAAAACCTCATTAACTATAATGTAGGTAGAAAGTTACCAATTTATATTTCACGAACTATACGTAATGTTTTGTTTTTATTAGTATTATTATTTTACATTACGAAGTTACCCAAAGAGTTTGTATGACTTTCGTAACACAATGGAAACGATCATGATTCATGATTTTGTTTTAAATAAGCTCTTAATTGCGTACAATATTTTAGAAAATTACGCATGTGCCTGCGTAAGTTATGTTTTAGGATTTCTCTTATCTTATCGAAATTGAGCATATCGTCATATATTGTCAACTTAAATATCTATAAATAACTAGCGTTTCTTATTTTATGTGCAAGTAGAGTTAGAGTAGAGTGGTCGGTGTGAACCCCGTCCGAGTTCAACCGACGCGCCCTTTTTCCGGTGCGTTAGCGCATTTGTCATTGCAAAAATGATACAGCGTTTGCAAATATGTTAGCCACAAATTATGTTTGTGGGGACTACTTACTACCTGGCTTACAAGTAAAAATAAGACTGAGAAAGACTGTATACGTTTTATTTGATAATTAGTATATTCGGTATCCTCTATCGTGAGCATGTATCGATTTGTTTGAAGACTGAAGTATGAGCGTCATTAGTTAGTGCCTCTTATTTGAGGAGTTCTAAAGGGCTTGTTTCCACTTTGTCAATAAAGATTATTTATATTATGAAAGCATAGAAAAAATAACCTTTGTTGACAGATTGCCAATCAACCCTTTCGAAAAGACACTTCTCTATTATCATGTGGGTTAAGAAGTTTCAGTTGTCAGAATGCATGAAGGTGTAAGGGTCTCACCAAACTAGTCCGCGCCGTTTCGGCTAATCGCGTACGGAAAAAGCTTTATGTCAACGCAATAAGAGCGAGGACATCGTAAATCGGCTCGGCCCACGCGAAACGACGTGTTTCGACGGGAAAACGGCGTTTTGCCGTAAAGCTGTTCGCATTCGTACGACCCCGTTTGCAGCCTAACGCACACGTTCGCATTCCTAAATCTCCTAATACCGCCGTACGCTGCCGGAAAGAGTTGAACGGCTCCGATCACGGCCGAGTACCTACGATAAGGACCGGTCAGAGCTGGCGGAAGCCGTTCAGCGTCTTCGACGGCCGAACATAGCTGACGACGGCCGAAAAGAGCCGATGATGGCCGAAGTAGCTACTGATGCGTTTGTATTTATTCATTTGAATTATTACCCACATTAAAATCTGCAATAGATCTGACAACACGAAGTAATACTGTCGTAATCATACACGTCTGTTCAATTTCAAACTAGTTACTAACAACTAGTCTCCAATAATGAGATTTACGATTGCCGATCACCCGCTGTCCTATCTATCTGTTCGTCGGACTCAGCGGCTGTACGCGTGCTGTCTGACGTCTCGACGGCAGGACGGAGCACGGGAGAGCCGATCGCCGCTTTACAACTGTTACGGTAGCAAATCGCAGCCGATCGAGCGTTTCTATGGCCGTACGCCGCCGTCCGCGGTTGAACGCAGATGTTCAACCGCGGAGACGGTCGATCGGCTAAATGCGAATAGTGTGGTGTAAAGCACTCGGCGAAAGCCGACTCCGCGTCGATTGGTTTGGTGAGACCCTTATGCGTTAAATTAACATTCATTCTACGACTCTACCTTATAGGCACAATCAAGAAATATAAAAAAAAATACAAGGGACCTTCGTGCCAATTCTAATACTTAACTGGACTTGTGGACTTGGGCAATTCCTGGCGTCTACAATTAGATTATATTGCACCAAGTAATTGAATTTGCTCTATCTGGAATATCTAACGTACCTACCGACTATCTTATAATTACGGGAATTACCTCTGACAACAGTTTATCGGCCGCACAGAATGAATCTCATTTAATCATAAACCAGTTTTAGTAAGACGAATACGCCCACTTTAGCAGTAATTAAATTGTGATTGCATTCTAATTTGCCTCATTGTACCTTCGTTTGCATTTAAATTGTTTTGGCATTAGGTGGCATTAGTAGCAAATATCTCTTTATTACATTAATAACAAATATCACGACTATTGAAAATAGGAGAAGCATCTTTTAGAGGTACTATTGCAATTTGCCAATAAATGAAGTGGTGTCCTTAATGAGACATATATAAGTATGAATTTACCTTGTTTGATTATTCTGAATAGTTAATTAATAATTTTAAATATGATACTCTCGTGAGACTCTTCCACACTAAAATTCAGTCGAATAATCCTCGAAATGTTTTGTGTTTTTAAGATTATAAATAATTGTATAAAACATGAGGTGATTCGAAACTAAAAAAATAAGAATATCTACTGTACCTACTGTACATGAAATAATTTGTTAATATTAACTTTAATGTTCCAACATAATCATCTCATGCATTTACCTAGGTCACTGAAAAAAGATCAGAACCTACAGGATGATATATTTAGTTTCATTTATTTACTGACAGTGAAGACTTTTCATGCGATACTCAAATATAATGTTACAATTGCAGTAGTTTTCGTAATTTTTTCAACAACTAAATTAAACTTTAAGTTGGTCCAATTTACATACCTACATACTAAATAAAAAGTGCACTTAAGTGCACATTCACGCCTCGCGACTGTCGCGCGTAGTGACTAAATACACGTGAGTTTAACCGTTTAATTATATTTATAGTTATTATGTCTCAAGAAAGTTTAAATTGAATTAGTCGTTTGCTCTTATACAGGTATAGTAAGCATCAAATACTTTGACTGCTACATAAAGTGGGTGACACTGACTCTTGGTACCCAGTTTTATTGATAAATGTGCAAATATTTTATGTCCAGTCTGATCCCCCGGAACCGAACTGGACTTTTTGTAGATAAACAATGCAAAGTTCGTATCATTCGGTTTCCATTATTTAACTTGGTAGAAAATTTAAGGTACAAAAAAGTACCTACGTAAGAAACTTGGAGATAGGACAGGCACAGTTTAATACTTATGTTATGATTTTTATGAAATGTAAATATCACGAAGTAGTAATAGGCACAACTTGCTGTCATTATGTATTATTTACAATAGTAGCATTATTCCTATGAGACAGGTCAACTTAAACTGCAGGCTTACTTCACTTTCTTTGATGATTTATGTACTCAAGTATTGTGCGATGTAATTTCCTTTGTCGTAATTGCTGCTGGCTTCCCAGTAATTAGTACGGGCGCCCGCACAGGTGGCTTCGACCCATAATACCAGATTCCTCTTATCTGATGGTAAAATTTCATGCATCGGCACGTACATCGTGTGAATCGATCGTGGTACCTTCTTATCATCTATATATTTATTTATTTCTGATCGATCATAGGGCCCTCTTGTTTCGTAACCAGAAGTGTTGCCTTTAGCTTTATTTTATTGCGCACTTTAATTGTTGTATTGGATTTATGCTTCCAAATGAAAGTGCTTGAGGAATAAATTTATATTCATAATTATGATACTTTTGTAATAGATAGTTTAAGCGTCCCTTAAGGCGCGCTGTCTGCGGTAGCGGCGATTGTGTTAGTTGTGTAATAATATTGTACAGTTGCCATCAGTTATATCGAAGCGACCAGTGTGGTTTGCCTTGGCGATAGAGTGCATGTTCGGATATTATTGAAGACCGTGGCCGCTCTCCCTATAATGGCTTATTTTCCTACAGATTATGTTGTATTTAGCCAATTGAACATGTAAAATATTGTTTTCTTAAAGAATTTATTACTGATTTTAATAAAATAACCATAACATTAAAAATTAAAAAACCCTATTCCCTTGCTATTTCCCTATATGCTAGCAGAAAATAATTATGCCATTTTAAGAGTATGCTATAGGATTATTATGGGACACCAAATTCTACTAAACCAAATTCGTTCAAAGTAACATTCTGCAAAATTATGATGAGCGATAAGTCACGTGGCCATAATAATGTATTGAATTGGTCACGTGACTTCTCGTTCGAATCTCATTCTCATACATTTATTACTTATCACGTATCGTATATCGCATCACGCCTAGGCCTGCATAAATAAAAATCGTAATTTACTGATTGCCCAGAACTGCATTGACATACAAACTACGAACCCGCACCATAGGTGTGTTGTATAACTACTCATCAATCCATGAGAAATTAACATAGAAACTCGGTCTTTTTTTTATTTGTTTACAGAATCAACGTTTGTAATATCTATTAACTTTTCTTAATAATAAAATACAAGATTCACCGTTAGTGCGCAATTAAAGTTTTATTTTAGCTTGCAGTTGGGTAGCTCTGCAGGCTTAGCACATGATTGGTGCGACAGTATGTCGCCGCGAGATAGATCTCCCGTCCTTCACTATCTATATTAACAAAAGAGGGACGGATAGACTATCTCGCGGCGAGGTACTGTCTCGCCAATCATGTGCTAAGCATACTGGAATTTAAACTTTTGTTAAGGAGTGAATGTTCTGTACTATTACTATTATTTATTTTGTTCCTTAGCCCAACGCTCGGGAAAAATAAGACAAACTAAAATTTTGTGACTTAACTATAAGTAGGTACTATAACGTGGGATATTGTAATTTTATAAGTTGACCATGGAAAACCAATTTTCTCACACATTTTTAATTAACCTATAAATTTTCTCTTTGCCTTGGAGTCCAAGGCAAAGAGAAAATTTATCCTTGGACTGGTTTCTAACCCTTAAGTACATAATCAAGATTTTCTCTAGCAGGTTGAACGTCCTTGTGGCAACGGTACAGTCCACGCGCGGCATCGCAGGAAATGTGTCACTAGTGATGTCACTTAGACTCGTTTCAAACCTGCCACCCGTAACACAGTATGCAATCGATCATTGCAATAACGACTTAAATCGCTGCGATATCAATATGTACTACGTCTATTAGAAACGGACATTTATTTGCACCGGTTAATCTAACCGTGTGAAACCTCCAATTAGGCCTTATTATCAAGTGTTGCAACCTTTTATAGAATACGACCGTATGCTTACGTGACGTGGGCTTCTTTCTTTGATTGGAAAACCGCTATCATTTCTGAGATAATTGGAGTATTTTTACTTGGCTTAATTGATTCCGTATAATTGGCACGAGTAACTGAGCTAGTGATTAGATACTAAGAAGTAGCTGCTCCAGTGACTCCGCTAATAGTGTTACGAGGATTACAAAAGGCCGAGAGTGAATGTGCGATTGCTGATGAATTTCGACTGTTATTATGTGACCTTTTATATATTTAATAAAATTCATTATCACTATTATCAGGTTTTGTTTTAATGCTTCTTTAATATTCGTTTTAGCCAGGATGCCATTTTGCAATCGTATACGATAAGCGATAAGTCACGTGACCGTAATAATCTATGGAAATGTTCACGTAACTTATCGTTCGAATTAACAAGCCTTAATGCCATATTATGTACATAATTATTTTCGATTCTTTTGTTAAGTGAGTTTATTAAAATTAGATTGGATAACTTAAAATGGGGAAATAAAATCAATCAATAATAATCAGCATTAAAATATCTATACACATTCGTTGATCTAAGCCGGGATATATAATACTCTCTGCTATACTTGTGGTAAAGTCCACTTGCCAGTACCTATCAATATCTTTATATAAGTATACCTTCGCCGAACCTATTAAAAAAACCTGTTTGGAAAGCATGGGAATATCTGAAGGAAATGCAAGAAAACTGAACTTGCCGTCTATCTATACGTACCTGCTACGACGAGAGTGCAATAGTGATTTATCGGTTTATCGCTGTTATTAAATATTAAATAAATCATAACAGGTATAGGCATCCAAATTCTATATCATTATAAACCTATTAATGATTGAATTGAGATATTGGGATATTTTGAAACATGCTTCATGCTATTAACTAAGCGAACACGCGAGTATTAGGAGCGTTTTTGCTCTACCATGAGTTGCCGCGGGGTTATTAACGCGCATTTACATTCTATTCATTCTGCTCGTACCCGCGTATTGGCGCGATCACGCCGGATAGAAAAGTCACGGTACGGCTATAGTAACCGTACTATGACTTTTTAAGTAGGGACCTATCGGTTACGTTAAGTATTACTCGATATGTAAAGCAGGCCGTCGCGCTCGCTCCAATATATCAGTGCGAGCGGGATATAATGCAGTATGTATTGGGTAATACCTAACGTTACCGATACTTGCAAAGTCATGGTACGGCGGAATTGTGACATCTGTCAACGTACGGTACAGTTTGGAATTGACGTTTAACTTTATGTTAACGTTCTATCTATCTCACTCGTACAAATGCCGTGCGAGTGTGATGGATAGAAAGTAAGTTACCTATCGAATTACGGCGTTAATCTCATGGTAGAGCTACCTCGGTGCTCGCTCCAATGTAAGTGCGGGCGCGATAGAAGGCTTTACGTATCTAATAAAACCTAACATAACCGATACTTGAACACTCAAGGTACGGCTACGTATATATAATCAATTACGAAACGCATTAAAACGGGGTATCGTATGCTTAGGTACAGTGAAGAGTGTGAAGTGTTATACTTACTACAGGACAGGGTGCTGGCGAGCATTGCGAGAGATTTTAACTATGCATTCTAAACATCAATATAAACAAAAAATATTATGTGACCTAATGTCAAAAACCACCAAAATCACCAATTAAAAATTTTTTTTTTACTTTTTTTTGACTTTTTAACATTTCCAGTACTTTGTATCGTAACAAAAAATTGTTAAAATTATTTATTTAAATTATTTTTTTAGGGCAGGTTATTTCGTCAAATCTATTCTTATTTTTTGATTGCCAGGCAAAAGGTGTGATAATATTAAAACACATTGTGGTAGGATTGTAATCAAAAAGAAGTTTTATGACGAGTTACGTCGAAAAACTTATTTCGAAAAAAGGTTCATTATTTCTTAAGCCAATCCGAATCCAGGAAATTTGTATACAACATTAAAGACTCTAAATATGGTCAGGAATTCAGCATTAAAATCTTTTGGAATGCTCGCGAGCACCCTGTATAAATATGTACCTTACGTACCTTACGTGAGAACCATCCGAACCCATATTTTACATTCGCGGTTTGACTCCAACTTGGTTTTGATTAAATAAATACGAACTGAGTACTTTACTAAAAGCGTTCATCTTTTATTTGCATCGTACTATTGGCGTCCTACTTTATCGTTTCGGTCATTAAAAATCTAAGAGAACGAGCATATTGGCTCACTATAATTCAATCTGTAGTGGCCTAGACTTCACGTGAATGTAAAAAACATCAAAAACGTTACTTTCATTTTTACTACGATCAAATTTGGTGTGGCCGTTTTAACATTAAATAATAGTCTTCGTGAAATCAATTTCTGCAGATCTCATCTTTTCTTTGTATGTTTTATATCCGTACTGGAATTGCCGTAAAAGCCCGCGCACTTACTTCGGGCCGTAATTAGATATTACCAAAGTACGGACAGCGTGCGCGCATCAATGGGCACCATTTTTTTCGAGGTCGTGGAAATCACGGCCTACTCCTGCTTCATTCAAGCTTCAACGTCTGTCAAAGTGGTTGTATTAGCGTCCGTTGGAAAGAACTGCCATTTTGTTATTTTATCTATTGTTTAGTCTATAATACGCAACCTTGTAATTAATTTAAAATATCAATTTAATACATAGATATGACCTCAATCTTTCATTTCAGTTTTTATATTAAACGTTTTGATGTGCGTTATATCTATTTGAACACAATAAATACTGATCATTTTTTGATATATTTTATTCCCCGTATACTTAGAATCCTAGATTCAAAACCTGACTAATTATAACAAAGGTTTCTTCAATTAATCGTTAGATGATACTAGTTACTGTGAGTTGAATTGTGACAAATCAGGTTTTGCTCTTCAAGTGTGTCATATCATAACAATACGTTATAACATGCAACAAGAGTGCATAAATTAATCCTGCCTTGACATAACTAGGCACTTGTATGACGGTAAGATGATTGATCATTCGTTTTCTTGTTTTCAGGTAAGCTTGTTTCTCAAGTATGATTAATGGTTGTATTTATTAAATGACGCAAGCACACGTGGTAAGTAGATCAATTAAATACATAGTAACATCATACCTAGTTTAATAACATCGTATCTAGTTTAAAGTGTCTGTATAAATTTCGCCTGTGTCGTTATCAATATGATTGAATCGATTTCATTTTATTTGAGTTTTGGTACTTTTATTTTTAAATCGGTAAATGTAAAAAATATACAGTATCCAGGATAACGACATAGGTATTTCGATGAGGCTATCTACGGCCCCACCTGTAGGAGGATCCCCTACGCTATCGTGCGAGGCTGCGCGCGAGATCAAAGTCCGCAGCGCGCGCGCTCGTCCGCGGGATGTGTTCATTAGACCGCATTAATCTTCCGCAGTGCCGTGGTTTTTGTACTTGGCGTGAGTATAGAACAGACAGATACATTTACGTAGAATATAGAAAGGGAATCTAATGGGTTTGATAACGATGATTGTGTCATATTGTTATTTTAAATATGCGTCCTTCTTGATGTAAATAAAACCAGTTTTCCGGTAAACGCTTGTCTGTTGCATTTTAGAATCAGTATGCTTAGCACATGATTGGTATGACGTATGTCAGTATGTCGCAGCGACATAGATTTTCCATCTTTTTCTAACTATATGAATATAGAGTGATGGATTATCTATCTCGCGGCGACATATTGTCGCCCTAATCCTGTGTTAAGCCTGCAGGAATGTGCCCTTGATTATGCATTGAGACAACTGCAAAAGATTAACTATTAAATTTTAGTCAGTATTTTTATTTAATTTCTCCAAACTTCGGTTATCGCTAGTCAACTAAACCATCGATTGATCTACATAATGCATCCAACTATTTATCTACATGTTGTAGTATTGTATGTGCTACATAAATATGAGCTAAGAGCTTCTTGAAATATTCCTCACGGGTCTTAGACTAGATTGAATGTAAATATCTAAACTTCCCGATAATTACCGAGATAACACTTCAAACGCGACGTACGTATGTTACTTTACTTCTCTTTTTCGTATCGTTGTTTCCGCACCGTTGCCTTGCTATATCTTCACACGTTCTTATTTTTTCTCTGTTCCGCCAGAATAGGCACCACTCGCTTAAACTAGACAAATATACGAGTACATATTCAGAATACCCGGAACTGACATTATTGAACATCAGACTTCATGTATAATACATACATCGTTGTTTAAGACCTGGGGCGTATGGATGTTTGACCTTTCAGGAGATGGATTTCTAGATTACATAGGCTACGTGACGGGTTACATACAGTTTTGTATATTATAACTATGCGATTAGATTCAAATTTAGATTAAGAGATTGATGACGCAACGCGAACACTCGTTGATTATAATGATTGATCCACAGGAGGGGAAGTGTCTATACATTACAATCCATAATTACTTTAAACATTCATTACGGAACATTTCATTCACAGAATCGCTCAAATAGATAAAAGCAGATGTGTCAATTAACATGTACAATAAATCAATCTGTGAAGGTATGTTGTATCAAGTCTGACCAATTAAGTTTACGATACCTGTTCGACACCCTGAAGATAGCTCGAAAGCACGAGAAAGTGAATTATTACTTTCACTTGAAGGAAATTTGCCCAACGTAATAACGTCTCAGCGATCGTGCGTAATTAATTTAGTCATTGATGTCAACAGCTGGAAGACTTAAGCTCTAGACTCCGTCCGGGGTTGTATTACGGACTACACTACGAACACCTGAACAGATTTCCGCGATAGGATAACATAGATAATTATACTCGTTGTTGATTTTTTTTTATTAAGAACACAAACAGTCACATAACAAATGAGGATTCAGTGCAAATAGTGCAATGTACGAAAACATGAACAGAAAAAGACCTGGAGGTGCATTTCTAAATAAAAGTTAACAGCACTATAACAAGAGATAGAAAACATGAGCCATACACAATACGACGTCTAACGCTAGATGTAATGTAATGGTATACAATTTTAACTGAAAGAGTACAAAGAGCAAAAATTGTGAGGAACATAGGTTTGAAAATGTATACTTATTACGAATGTTATAAATCAGTATACAATAATAAAGGGGAAATACATACAGTCAGGCGCAAAAATACCTATGCATCAAAGTTGCTATCGGTTTTAGGTATAAGGCATTTTGCACCTGGCCGCACCCATCACCAGTACGCTTCTTCATAACACTTTTTCGTTAATTGGGACTTGAATTAGAAATACTACTTAAAATAAAACACGTTTAAGCATAATTTTGAGACCAAACAAGGAAGTATGAAATGGATCAATATCAAGTAGGCACTTATTATAATAACTAGGGACTCGCCTGAAGAAACTGTGTTAAGCGCAATCCTTACATATGTTACAGATTCACATGATTTGTTGTTTAAACAACACTTTATTATATGATGATTTCAATCGAAAACAGGTTTGATTTGATTGTCATTTTGGATAAAGTATTTGTGTTATGTTATGATGTATTAATAAAGGATTATCAATATTCGATTAACGACAAGAATTTATGTTCCTGTCAGTCTCCAGTGTTGACCCCATATCCTGGTAGCGTCAACCAATAATCTGCCAATATAAGCTACCAATAATAAGCCTGACACTTTCCCATACAATTTCATGCAGAAATGTAAGGTTAGCATCTTGGTTAACTGACAAGTGCCAAGCACTCAATTTAACATCCTTAATTTATGGTTACTGGTGTTTACAACTGAATGAAACTGTGTAGTGTTTTAACGATGAAGATCATCATCCATCATACTCAATCATTCATAAGGAAACTACTAAGCAGTGTAATGTAATGCAATCTCCTTTAGACAAGTCCTTATCATCAGGGAACGTCTGGGATCAATAACCATATATTATTTGCCAGTTGTATTAGCTAAAGGATAAGTCACAGTTTATTGTTAGCGCTGCCATCACTCAATTCTTACAGCATTTGCGCTAATCTGTCGCGGCCATCGCTAGCGAAAGTGGATCCGGGTTTAAATAATAAATAATTTTAGCGAGGATATTGTTCACAGCATGAGACCGCCATATTGTTCAAGAACATTGTTCGCAACTGGATCTATTTATTTTGCACTTTCGAAACGAATTTGCAAGCCGTTTTGGGCTTTACGACGCATGACATAACAAACTCGTACAGCTTTTTTGTCTACGTTTTACAGTTCCAAAATGGATTGGTCAAGCACGAGATGGACGTTGGCACGTGTATCGGTTGCTCAAAATGCAACTTTTATTGTGGTACTCAAATACATATTAAGTCGCCTGAACATACATGATTTGTTCTGCCATCGACAAGTTTGATCACTGTTTATGGTTATGTAATTGGGCTTCTCGCGGGTATGAGTAGAGTAGGTTAAATATTTTATTTCAGTTTGTTTTTCCAACCCTGTATAATATACAGTGTGTAAATCTAATACGGGCGATCAATTAAACCAGGCATGGGATTCATTAGTGTAATCATGGATTACAAGGTTTTTTTAAGTTACTCTTAATAACGACCCCACAGATTTTTTTAAAGATTTTCGGAGCAGCAATGTAGGTACGAACATTTGTTATTGTTGATATGGCAGTTATGTCATCTGCTTTTAAAATTAGCTGTCAACGAGTGCTTAACTGGCGTATGTTGCTCTACATTGCGCGCCGAATTATTTTGTATGGAAAATTTTGTTACTGTAATTTGAAGTGAAAGTTATTTGAATGTACTTATTATGTCGTAAACTAACACCCGTTAAGAGCTTCGCCCGTATTAGACTTACACCCTGTATAACATAGGTCTAATTGAGCAAGTTTTACTATAAGATGAACTCTGACATGCGAAATAAAGTGTCTGTTTCATACAGTTTGACGGAGATGATGGTTCGCTTTTATATTAATAGTTGCTCAATTGACCTTTATACTTATTCACCACGCATAACTATTTGGGTTAAAGTTTAGATGTCCTGCATATATTTTGAGTATTTTGAAAATAATTTAAGCGTAAAATGTTAAAAATTAGAACGCCATAGTTATGGTATTTGGGTTTAGTAATCGTAACATTTGATAATTTATATAATCATGACTAAATACTCTACTCAATGAAAAACAATTCCTTTTCATATTTGTAGCAAAACTGCGTAATACCCATAGATACGGAACTCTGAAATTCGACACACCTCTTCAGATGTTATCGCTACTATTTTCCTAATTCTAAACGCCCATTCAACGTCGAGGCGTCGGACCCACCGTAGGCTGTATCGGTCAACTTTTCAACTTTCATTTTCACTTTCGACTGCATCTTCAATGTCATGTTGCATACACTAAGGGTCGCTATTGTATTTAATGAGAGGTCAGGATAAGACACGTATCAGGAATCTCTGTAGCAATTGTAATTATTGTTTTGCCGCAATGTTTGTTTGATTCGTGTTTGTATCAGTAGGTATCATTATTAATATTGTTGTGATTACCATCAGTTACATCAGAAGTGATTAACTTGATATTGTTTAATCGAAAGGAACAAGTTGAAATTGATGCGCTCTCATCTCAGTAGCAAGATACCACTACCTTCCTTACGTCGAGGCGTATACGAACGTATCTGCTGATGAATTAACTTGTAGTCTTTAGAAAGGATATTTTTAATGGATTTATTTTATGATTTATAATAATTATCACGCATTTTACAAAAAATGTTTTCTAAGTTGATTATAAGATCGAAAGTATTTTATTTCCAAAGTATAAGACATATTGTATTCACCTGAGATTCGCGATATTGTCGTACATATCGACTGGTTCTGTAAGAAAGTAAAATTGCCGAGACTCACATTTCGGGTCAATGGAACAATATAATTAACCAGTTTAGTTTGTTGGCTACTGTTATTCAATCAACGTTCGAACTTTCGATGACTGAAAAACAATTTGTTACTTGATGAATTTGATTATAGTCGTTTTTCGATATTTTGTGCTCTATTAAAGGTCAATCGATTCAAAGATATAGTTTTCTTACGGCTTTGCGATCAGAGTAAATATTAGTTGTATTATTCTATGTTTAGGACAAGTGAAATAATAACCCATGTTCTAAAAAAAGGACATATTATTTTTAATTTTGGTGCCTACAAAATAAAATTTATATTTCTTTGAAAAATATGACGTCATGGGCCGTTATGAGTAAATTTTGTTGTCCTAAAAATAGGACGTTGGGCCTTACGAGGTTATAATTTAAATACTTCTGCACCAGAAAAATCATGCAATTAGCAAAAAAATGACTTAGTTTAAAACAAAATGATAAATATGTATTTCCTAATTTTGTTGTAATATTAATTGTTACACACAACGAGAAGTATTAATAGGCACAAGAATATTTTAATGCGTAAAGTTGTACAGTCGCACACCTACATAACATGCCTAGTTAGTTAGTTATCCTGGGCTTTTTCCGCAACTCGACAACCATTGTGCCTTTTTTGCGTTATATACCTACGAGCCCCGATGCATATGTCCTCGTCCAGTTAGACAGTTTTTCGAGATGATCCCGTTCATCCGGGGAAAAGGTTTAGAGACAAAACCTTCACTATTCAATAGTAGTACTAAAGTAGAGTCTTTGAGTATAAAATATTTGGACTTAATAAATCAGAATAAAAAAAAAACTATTTTACGAGAGGTAAACAACAAAAGCGTACTTCAGATTGTTGTGTATCTTGAAATGTAGTACATTAACCATGACTAACGTTCATACAATTTATCATTAGCATAATGTGATCATTTTTTAAATATGTATTCAAAAATTTGTAAAAATTGTTTCGAACTAGACGAACTCCATTGCATCGGGGCTCGTACATACCTAATACAAACTTGTAATATTTGAGCCGAAGATAAATAAAATTATTATATAAATTCTATAAAGATTTAATTGTTCACAAATGCGAGTGCTCTCATGTAAATATTTTATTTTTATAACATCTTCAATCTTTATTTTTTAACTTTTAACCAAGAAACTGATACAATGTTTAATGGATTAATGATTTTGGGCAATAAGTAGAAATAACAACTGAGCACCATATTCCACAAAGAAGGACAGGTAAAATTTATTTCGGGCTTTACCTGATTGTGAATAATACCCTAAGTAGGTGATATTGCTAGGTGCAGTGCACTCAGTCAGTACTCATCGACAAAATACTATCAACAATGTTATTGAATTTTAACTTTTCAAGCACACGTCTCATCGTAGGGTTAGAAAGAGAAAATTATTTGTACGTAAATAGTACGCTTTATAAAAGGAAGCGAAAACGACACAATACTCAAATTTTGAGTGCGTCAAACATTACAAATTTGTGTTGTTACTGCCCAATATTTAATATGAGTCAATTAACACTATTAGTCTCCTAAGATGTGCCTCTGACCCAGTTACCAACCACTTTCTACTACGAGTAGGTACAGATAAGAATTAAGGCAATTCAGACACAGATTCGGGACAATCGGCCAGAATTACTAAGATTGGCGTACATAAGTGGGACGACATTTTCGGACAATTGCTATGTCAGCAGTGTCAGCACTCGTTAGAGGATCGAGATAATTCAGGAAACTGGATAGAACCCAAAACCTGGAAACTTTTATAAATTAAAAGCCTTTAAATTATTTCCTATAATTTATAGGATGAAAATTCCTTCATTTGACGGATGAAAATGTTTAATTGGACGTTAATTACTCCTTTTTTCCACAACTTTCAGATAGGTAATTATAAAGGTTTTTGTTATTGGTTTGTACCTACCTACGAGTACTCGTGCGTACATACTAGCAGAAATTTATGTATATCGTAGTTTACGGATAAGAGCGCACAACGTTAAACAATCTTAGACGTTAAGGTACTCGTAGAGTGTGGCAATTTAACTCCCAGTTTTTCCAGATAGCTTTCTGATTACAGATTAATTTTATGAGCCATAGTTTCATAGCCGCAATGTAAACAGTTTCTCCATAAAAAGCGGTTATGGCAGGTGAGGTGTTGGCTTGCCCTACATCCGTTATCAGCCACCGTGTGGCAACGCTGCTGACACGAATATTCTCACGACACCGTGTAATCGATTCTATTAGATTTGTTATGCTTTTTATGCGTTGTGTGATTGAGATGTTAAACATGATTGCGCAATTTTGTTTTTATCATCAAAAGCCGTCATTGTCGTTTTTATTTAATAATATGGACCATTACTACTTTTTGTAGAGCAAAAGAATAAACATACTATTATCTTGTTCTTAATGTAAGTATTGAATTAAATTTGTGGTTATATCACTTGCAATTAATTACGCTTTTCCGTGGTATGGATGTTTTTATAGGGTACCTAGACCTAGATATCGGAGGCATGTCTGTTACAACAGTTTTGGCAGTATAACGTGACATCCGTTATATTTAATTGATCTTCTTGTCCCGTTTTATGTTTATTTACAACTTAGAAAGTAGCGCATCTATTGTCCTTATACAACAAACTTTAATGCTCAAACACGTTTGATGGCACCTCGACCGATGAGATCCAACGATAAGGTTTTATAGTACTGCGTACACCGTTAGCAAGTACTTGTGATAGATTTTATGGTCCCCTTGTCTGTACACTTAAAGCGTCTTTGAATCAGAACCTCTTCATCTTTTGTGAATTTTCTGTAATGTACCTTGAAAGATTACCGAGGGATGAGATCTTTTGGTTTAATCTAATAAAATAAGGGGATGGGACGCAAATAAGTTAATAGTTATATCAAGTTTCCATGATTTTAATGTCATTGTAGTGACCTGATTTGTCATGCGGATGGCCTCATTTCTAATACGATCTCGCAGAGAGACTCCTAGCATAGCCCTCTCCATTGCCCTTTGTGTGACTTTGAGCCTTCTTATGAGGCCCATTGCCATAATCGCCACGCTAGGCATGCGGGTTGGTGATTGCAGTATCTTTGCCGCACTTTAGGGGTGCCGCTGCTCAACCCCGATTATACCCAGGTTTCCCGGGTCAAGTGAGATGTCACCTTAAATAGAAATAATGCTGTTTTATTTCAATGTTCTTATAGTTGCAAAATTAGTTATTTTTATTATATCCTCCGTCTTACTTAGTAATTATTAATTTTATTAGTGATAGTTTGATAGTGAGAAGTAATTTAAATCGCATATAATACCTATTAAGTTTGAAATATTTTGTAACCAACATTTTTTATTAGGTACAATCACATGTCGTTTTCTCTTCTTGTGAGTGGATTTATGGTATCAAATCGACTTGTTTATAACTTGTAGGCTGTTTTATTGCGTGCTGCGTGGGTTTTTATTCACAAAATATAGAATGGTAACTGTCGATAAGGCATAATTATATAATGTAGAGACATACAAAAACATTCTTAATCCGAGGTAATTAGGTGGGAATTGGATCAAACCCAACAACAACATACGAGCAATTTTTTCCCAACATTTTGAAGTTATTGAGTACATAGTTGGATTTGGAAATCGTAATTTAATTATAAATTTACGTTAATGAATAGCTACAAAATTAAGACAAAGAAAAAGAAAGTTTACATTTGTTTCGTAATGACATTACATTACAGAAATGCCTTCGGAATTTTGGATGCTGTATATTAAAAATATGCATTAAAATAATCAGATAGTATCCAAAGAATCTATCCATGGTAAAAATTATTACAAAGATTACCATTATCACTTTTACTTAGAGACTAACATTTTCGTTGCAAATATTCAAAATCTATTTAAATTATGTAAGTAAACCATGTTGGCTTTAATACTCGTATATCGCATATCAGTTGCATTCAATGCAAAATAACCTTCAGAACTCTAGCATTCTGTCTGTTGGTATCGCAAGCACCGCATTTGATTTAACTGTTTACTATTATTTAGTGACTAATCATTGTCTATTTCTGAATCACAAATTGTATTTATATCACAAATAATCATTATCACTATGAAGAAAATTTTAAATTAAAATTCACGAGTGGACGGAAATAGATATGTATGAATTGTATGATGGGAATAAATGTGTAACGACGATGTTGTATTTTTAAATGGTCAGATTACACAGAACAAGACAGATTATTAATGGCCTTGTAACTTTTGTAAGTCGTAAATATACAGGGTGGAACGGAACGACGATCCTTCCCGCTACCGACCTTTTAGTATAGGACCAACATCACAAACGTACATGGAAAATTGACTTTTCCGTACTATTAAACTCTAACTAATCACTCACTTTGTATGAGGTTACATTTTTTAAAGATATTTCGATGTTGCGGGAAGGATCGTTGTTGTATATAGCGACATGAGCGACATTTTATAATAAGTGAAAAAAAAAAACAAATATGGTTTATAAATATTAGATGTCATATACCAAAGAAAAACGACCAAGATCACCTAACGTCCGAGGTGGGGATCGAACCCACGTGCTCAGCTTTCGCGGCTGATGCCTGCACCCCTCGACCACTCGGTCTTTAAGCAAATTACTTAATATAAATTATAGTTCCTAAGTCGTTCTCGTGAACTTAGGACTTATCCACAATTTCGAAAGCTGACCTGCTTACATCGTTATGAAGGGAACTGGCTGAACTTTAGCGATATCGCTGACGGGTCGGCCGTATCTGACCAAGTGCGCGGCTGCGGCTGCGGTATCCTCGCTATTGAGGAATTCACTCCGTTCACACGGGTTTATTTTCAACCTATACCTAGATGGAAGATATTAAATTGATTTTTCTTTTCCTTCTATAATCTTTATTTTTAATTAGTTTTGCAACCGCATAGCACTGCAAGTTCATGAGAAATTTGCGAAGAAATTCAAGGGTGTATGTGAAGTCCCAACAAGTCTATTGTGGGCCAGCGTAGGGATCACGTAAAATAGGCATGTTTGATGTCGAACTGCAGAAAACGGCCAGAATATAATAAAATACAAAAAAAAGTGTAAGTAAATATCTTTCATTATTGACTAGCTTTCATCGTCAACTGTACTTTTTTGTTAATTTCATCTAATATTACGTAGTCTACTAATTATGTATAATAAGCCCAAACTTGATTGGGATATATATGTTGTATTATCCCCAAGTTCCTGTCCTATAGCTATCTTCCGACTCCATCACCAGACCAGCTGCGTAAAACCGTAAATAAATTCATTCAAGTTTTGGTCCTGCCCTTATGCAGCTAGTAGTACGCACATAAAATGATTGACGAATTATCTTTCAATAAAATAATTTGTAACACCCGTAAAATTGATCTACCTATACCTATACCATTCGCCAGTAGAATCAGGAAAAAGTGTAAACAAACCTAAATACTTGCGTCATAATCACACCGCACTTTCAGAACATAATTTTAGTCTTATCACTAACTTAAAACCTTAAACCTTGAGTTCACATACATTTTTAGTAGAGTTATTGATATTTATTAGTATTAACGTAAAAATGAATCTACGAACGTGTTTCACGACATGTGTCAAAGACAACAAATTCTATTGAAAGCAGCCATATTTATTTACTTTTTTCGGATTCTACTGGCGAACGGTATAGATATAATTATAATACCTATAGTCTATTTGTATCGAAAATTATTGAATTAAAATCTGACAAGGTATATTTATATATCAACTGCTCAATAACAGATAACATGATATTCAATTAAGCATACCATATTCCGGAGGGCCGAGTGAAAGTAATAAGTATCCGATGAAATGGAGAGTGCCGTAAGCGACGTCTTGTGATCTAAATCTCAAGTAAAATTAAATCATCTGGTTATTTCTTAGATACAAATATTTCAAGGACATTGAATATATTTATTGTCGTTAAAGTCCTTTTACAATAATGCTTCAGTATGGTTAGCAGTTTCTCGGGGATACGAGCTATGGCCCGAAGCCCTATTTCATCAGTATTTGCTTTCCTGGGCTATCGGGTGGAAATTAATTCCGCAACTTGTCAGGTTAACTGCTTATATTTTACTCAATAGATCGCCAATTACACGAGATAATGTGACATAGGTATGCTATGATAACTGGCATGCTAGCGGTTTCCTGGTGATTCCAATTAACGAAATTGAAATAAAATAATCATACGGAAAGAATTAATCATACGGTACATGTATGTACTTACCTACTTATCTAAAGATTTGGCACCTACTTAGCCCCACTTGTACGATCTATATCGTTAGCCAACTGACACTGAATTATCTGGTTAAGTCAATACATTTTTGACACTAGGTACTATTAATTTAACCTCGTGGCTTAACTCGAAATTGTGCAAGTCGTCCGAGTTAATGTTTTCTAGACTAACAGGTTATCTTGGGAACATTAACAGAGTACGTAGATTGCTACCATGAGAAAAATCACGATAAAAATTGGATTGTTGCCTATTTAATATTGCTTAGCAACCATAACAAGGTTTTATCACGTATCGAAATACCATTAAGAAACTAATATCCCTCTTTAAGATTCCAATAGCAGTTGAAGCTGACGGTAAATTATAGGAACTTTTATATATAGTAAAGCTAGTCACGGAGTAAGGCTTCTAGTGTCTGCGGTACAGTAGAAGGAAGACAGCGGAGAAGCATATAATTAACTTATTCCAGGAATATAGAGTCGAAATCATAGTGTTCGAATTATACACGACTAAAATACGACTTTTACGAACTCTATCGAATGTGGATATATTATAAACTCATAATATACTAACGTCTATTAGTTATTCTGTGCTAGTATACTGTACCGCCCATACAACTTAATATCGAATAATAAAGTCAATTGTCGTGTATGACTTGAAATCACTATATTATGATTTCAATGATTTGTTATTTCTTTTTGCCTTTGCTCACGTTTATACTCCAATAATTGTATTATTTGTATAATATTTATCAAGTTTCGGATGGAAGAAGGACCCTCTATTTTAGATACCTAACTTTTTTCTCAGCGTCAATACAATACACAAGACCGGCATTTTACATATAGTTACGCAACTACGCATACATTCAACTCCAGTCTGAAACAAAACAATTTTTTTTGATAACTGAACTCTGGATTTTAGGTACATAAATGTAAATTAATTATCGCCTCCTATTTCCTAAAGCCGAGAAAGCGTTGTTACAGAGTTGATGACAGGTGCCGTAGAACATGACATGTTCTCGTCTGTCGAGTGACAACTGTTGCTATCAGCAGTTGGATGAAACTTTTTTTAACTGTATACGGGTATTGCATCCATTAGTCGTCTTACACGTTTATATTATCTTATTTATCCGATTCGATCGCGATATCAGAGCCGTCATCGCTCTGTAGCATGTAAAAATGTAATGTAGAATAAGTATAAGCCTACATTTTTGTGCTTTGGATATGACTCAAAAACATAAGTTTTTTAATTAATGGAGCTGATCATGATGGGTATTGAAAGCAAATTACTCAAATTGTGATAATATTGTAAGTTTATGAATTGCACCATGGAGGCGCGGCGGCGACCGCTCTGCATACGTTTGACCCATTTTCCGGTTTAAATCACGTTAGCTATGACAACACGCAACCGCTTAACATCAAATTAGAACCTATGTTAATGATTAGATTATACTATGCATACCAGAGGTTACATAGTGTTATGAGGTAGGTATATATACATACACATACATTAAATATATAAATATGATATTTACTATCATACCGATAATACTCGTATGTATTCAGTGAATAATCGTTTCATTTGTCTCGTTTATTTCTGATTACTTACTTCAATTAGGTTTGAGATAAGTAGTAAAATAACGGACCTAGGGCATATTCTAATTGAGTATGTTTCTGTGGTTTGGAAGCGGGGTGGGAGGAGTGTGTTTATATTATCATTTGTCACATCACTAGTCTATACATGACGGAAATTATTTTTGAGTTAGTGAGGACAGCTACGAGATCCAGAGTAGTTACTCGAAAATGGTCTTAGAAGACCTTCCCTCGATTTTAAATTGATGTGTTTTTTTCCAAAGTCTGTAAACGCCAATCGTCATTACTTTTTCACGAGATTTTAATAACGCATTTTTATAACGAGACAGAGTTAAGCCACGTGACGTGACGTTCCCATACCGCAGGTTTTGCTAAGTGTTAGGCCGTAATGAAATGCTGCTAACTACCATATGGCGCATGCGTCAACCAGCATGCCATGAGACCGCGCGGTTGACCAAAAATGCACACGGCCGTGGCACTGCGGCCTTTACATTGACCAAGTCAATTAACCTATTTAACGTAAGACGAGTGCACGAAATAAAATAAAACCTAAGCATTTATACTAAACCGATATTTCGGCAAACGAAATATTATGCAATGACAAAGGCTCAACTTGCCTAGTATTATGGATGTGCTATCAATGCTGCAATACTACTATATCGTTATCGTTTTTCGTCAATGCCGCACTCATTGCTCGTTATTTGCAAAATATAGCCTCACCAAAAGTAAGCAATAAACTTTGTCATTATCAGAAATTTCCTGACAGTAGCACAATT
>JALPQI010009110.1:0-43894 GCA_025490895.1 Thaumatotibia leucotreta
TCACCGCTGTTTACCATCATGTCGGACCCGTCAGCAGTCGATTATCGGCGCTACGTGCTATAATACTGTATTGTACAGCTATTTCAATACCGCCATAACTTTTCTGATTGTGTGGTGTTTGTGTCCTAGCTACATTCGGATTTCATAATTATTATTTAAGCAATTTATAAATTGCTTTACATACTTACTTCTGTTTTTTTGTTGGTATAATTAATTACCTACGGCTTAATAGTGCTACTGTTTATTTACCTATTATAATACTTAAATTATGTTTGTAAGGATTTAGGTAATAGGGTCCTTTGATGCAGTTAATGGTTGATGGATGATTTCCTTAGCAAAGGAGAGCGCGCTGCGATTGTCTGACGTCTCGCGCTTGGCAGTCTGTCCGATGAGCCGTAGCGCGGCGGTCCTGCCGCCAGGCCTCGCGCCACCTACGCTATATTCATGATTGCCTAGTACCTGACCGTTCGAGGATATCACCATGCGTTTATGTCATTAACTCTTTTTTAAATACTTTCAGTGCATTTCAAAGTGAAGCCAAACTTGTATGTGAAAAACGATTATTTTTGTGAAATTGTGCTTGTTTACAATACAGATAAGTGATAAGAAACTAAAAATTGACAAACATTTGATGGATTTCTGTGAAGTGTGACTAAAGGACGCATAGTTGGTAATTAAGGGTACCAGCAGGTCAGCCTGATGAAGCGGTCGACGTGGGTGGACGTGGAAACCGGCGGCCGCCTCGGCTGCAACGGCGAAATCTTCTGGAGCGAATGCGCTGAGTGTGATTGCGCTTACTGCAATCCCAATTACATTTGCGTGTGCAGCGACAAGGTATAAAACTAAATATCCAAAAAAATTACGAAAGTTTTCCTTAAATGTAGACAAGAGGATATATCGTTAATGCTGAAATGGCTATTTTTGGGCGAGCAAAGAAACCACTAGGTTTGGCGTTATCGGAGTTATCAAATGTTACTAAGAGCAAATATTTGCCTAATGCTCAATATTTCTGGCGAAAAATTAATAACAGGAGAAAAGTTTTTATCCGTGTCCATTCAAAATGATTGCTACGTTTCTATAAAAGTGTGGAGATCAAATAGAAAGCTCAACTTTTATTTTTACATTAGAATGATATTCGCATACCGCTCACATCAACCATCAACCATCAACCTTTATAATCAATGATTCTTTGATTCGCTTGGCATACTAAACTCCTTTCTATAAAATTACTATCATCAGTACCTGGTATATCGAGAATGTAATGCTATCTTATGATTTAAGGTCGCCTTTGGGATTTATACCAAAGTTCTTAAAAAATAATGAGAGAGATGAGCAAGCCAATGAGGCAATCAAAAGACTATGTAGAATGCTCTGGGCGAAATTGTACCGAAGCCAATGGACTCTTTACAACCAATCATTTTCACAAAAGCTGTTAGGTGCTGTTACTAAAAACGTAATCTATTACAAAATTAACGACCCATTACGATTTATACTTTAGTTGTTCAAGTACGGCTCATAAAATAATTATCAAACACGAAAGAAGCAATGCCTAGCTCACTTTTCTTTCCATTTTTTTGTGTAAGTATATACTTATATCGATTAGTATAGAAATAAGCAAACTTTAAAGGAAAATTACTAGAAAACGCGAAGGCAATAATTTCTAAGGTCGACGACATCTACATTTTATTTGTCTAGAAAGAAATCTGTCATTATAGCAATCTATTTAGATAGCCCAGTAAAGTTCAACGCTTTACCTTGAGGTTTATAACAAAGTTTCTACAATGTTGTTTATCAGGTATTACCAAATATATCGAGGCATTACCAAATACGACATTATGACTGCTGCCCAAATAGATTTTTCTTTCTTATTTTGTATTCGAGTTATGACCGCATCGTCTGGAAATAAGTTTTTTAAGCTTTTATCTGAAATAACTGAAATCACATCGAACATGAGTACCCACTCAACTTCGTCGTAAAAAGAAGTCTAAAGGAACATACATGGCCGTTTTTATTACAAAACTGGAGGCATTATTCTTTGAAGGTTTGAAGGGCTCTAGAAGACGTCTTTTCAGAAAATAGAGGTTCAAAAATCCTGAAAGGAGCTAGAAAAACTCGTCTGGTACCTTTATGCCTCACAACAATGGTGCTACACAATACTCGAGGAAAGTGAAACTTAGGATTTTTTCCTTAGACTCTTTGTTTCGGGCGCCGTGAGACGCGCGTTTTGCTGGTAGGCCTGGGAAAGCTTTTATCATTATTGTTTATTGATGTTTGATATATTGTGTGTTCATTTTCACGGCCACTATTTTCTAATCTCTTATGTGTTGTTGATTTTTGTATGTAAACGATGCCGCATTTTCCAGCACAAATTTGATAACGCGAAGTTATCTGCAGTGCGGTAAACGCAGCGGTGAATTTTACTTCGATCGGGATTTACTGCGATACCCTAATCCTGCAAATTATTCTGATTTGCGCAAGCGATCTAGAGACACGACAAAACTGGACCTCATTTAGAATGCATATAATTCAAGAGAATAGGCGTTATAATTTGTGTGTCAACAGTTTTCTCCTAATAATCTACATTTCTGGTCTGTTAGTTACTGTCGTATTATGAACGGTCTTTTGTTACGAGATTACAATTACCTCACAGTTGTTTAATCGGCTAAGACCTAGATTGCGGCGGCCAATTCAGAAACAATTTTGCTGTTTCCATTTGTTTTTGAGTGAGTGAGTGCCATTAGAAGAGTTCGCGCGGCGTGTTTTATTGCTCCGCCGCTAAAAAGGCGAGAAAGTAAGGAGTTGCCAAATAAGAAGTTGAATTATATCTTATTCGCTGATAATGGCCCGTCTCGATTAGTCTGCCTTAAAATACTTTATTTTTACCATTATTATTCCGTGATATAATACGTAAACGCTTTAAATGTTGCCACCACGTTTTCGAAGCATCTCTTAAATAATTCAATGCTCTGCCATAATTTTATGACGTTGTTTGATACAGTTACCCGTGAGAGTTATTGGAGAATCGATTTTCAGTAAATATCACGACTGATCACGATGGTTCCGAAACGACGCTCACCAAATGTCACCATTGGGTCACAATCACTAATCGACTATATGATCCCGTGATTTTTGAACGAGCCCTTACACACTCACTGTTTCTTACTTACATCATCAGCCTATTATAGTGCACTGCTGGACTTAGGTCTCTTCTATTAACTATGCGTATAGAATAGACGCATTAGGAGGTAAATGCCTATATAATCGCCACGCTGGGCAAGCGGATTGGCGATCGCAGTAAGGTGTCCATTATTATGACGCTCCCGCTCATCTTCAATCTTTTATCAAATAATGGTCAGTGACACTTCAATCCCTTAGTCGACTCTTACGACACCCGCAGGAGGAGTTGGGTTGGTGATAAATGTATTCTTACTGCCTTCACCACACGGCCGGTCTCTTTCTTAGCCTTGGCTAAACAATTAACATAAGCCTAGGCTTAGACCCTAAACTAGTTTAGGGTCTTATTTGACAAATTACTTCGCACAATGTATGATGTTATTGATGACAATATAATTATATCGACGTCAAATATCAAGTTTGTGTAACCTTTGCGGACTAAAAGTACTGTATCTGTATCAGAAAGTAATATTAATTAACTATAACCGTTTGTCTTAGGTTTTGTAATGAGTTTCTCGTTTTAGATTTTCCTACCTATTTATACCAGTCTACATTGTTCTGATATATTTATCTACCAATAAAACACTGGGACCATAATATTCGCTTGTAACTTGTTTCACAAAGTTTCTACACGAAGAGAGCTGCCGCAGTTGTTTATGATTGACACACTAAGATGGTTGTCACACTTGTCACTGATCGAAATTGCCTACTTATCTAACTTCCACATGATATTTCCTATCATGGCCTTGTGATTTTAATAAGATATTCTATTTGTGAGTCTTTTAAACTTGTTGTGTCGTGTCGGAGCATCCGTTTTCCGATTTCTAATGGCTACATTACCATACGCCGGCCTTTCACGCCGAGATTGGATAACGCACGTGAATTTGGGGTCGATCTTTATGATTATCGAATTGTTCCATACGAATCTATTCTAGTATTATAGATCATAGTAGTTTACTTGCGAGTCAGATTTACTTGTAAGGCATTTCGACATGTCACACAATCATGTTCAATGTTAATTTGAATTTTCTAATTTCCTGTAGAGAAGGGAAGAGAGGATTTTAATAAAATTATCGTTAGGTACTTGAGTTCACAATTAACTATAATTTTAAACATGACAGAAACATTTAAAGAGATTTTGTTGTTTGTTTGCGTATAAGGTATTTATGCACAAGAGAATGCTTACATCCTGAAAATTACAACTATTCTACATATGCGGTTTTCTGCAAATGTTACTTGAACCTAAAACGATGATTTTAAGAAGGATGACACATAATATACGGCACTAATAGCATTGCATTTGGTTTTATCTATTGGGGACATGTGATCTAATTTCGTATAATTATTTATTGTTTCAATGGCAGTAATAAATCTATATCCATGTACAATATCACACTTAGGTATTGGTACAAGGAAATTTTAACTAATAATTTCATAAATAAACGTATTCATTAGTTTTCCTTCCATCGATGTCGGGCAAACACGTATTGACATTGTCGTAATACATTAATTTAAATATAATTATCATGAGTGCATTTATATTTGACATCACAATCTTTTTTCATGATAGTGGACTTCCGTGAGTTATTATACCTCATGTGTTAATGTGATAAATATTAGTGAATGAAGTGAATTGTGCGAATGTCTGTTTTAAAACACAAATCTACATGTGGCATCTCCCTATATCGTCAATTAGATGATTAACGAGTGACGGAATAACACTGAGGTCAAATTGTAAACACTTTTCGAATTTCTTAAATCGAGAGAGAAAACTATGTACTCATCGCATTAGGCACCATGTTGGCTTTAGGTATTGTAAGAAATTGTGATAGTCCAGTATGCTTAGCACATGATTGGTATGTCAATTTGTCGTCGCGAGATAGATTTTCCACCTTTTACTAACTATATGAATAAAAGAGGGATGGATAGTCTATCTCGAGGCGACATGCTGTCGCATTAATCATGTGCTAAGCATACTGATCTCCAAGACCTTAGTCAAATCTAAATAACAACTGAAACTGAATTCAATTCCTTCCATAACAAAGGAAGAGCTAGACCGCTTAAACCGAGTAAATACTCAGTTTCAATTCCTTTCGTTTTTGCGAATTTTATTCTTCACGTATGCGGAATTGACCTTCAATATTAACCGGATAAACAATGGTATCTTTAGCAGTATCTCGAGGTGCGAATGTTCTATTTGCCAACCAAACATGACTGACCATTAACACATTACTAATTCTGGTATAACGCCTACTGTTGTGTATGCATGATCACCGCGGTAACTGGCCATCAGTGATATAATCTCGGTTTACCTACGGTTTGTTTACAATTTTTCACAATATGACTAGAATAAGATACTTATCTATTTAGCTACGTTCTCCCTCTCAGTCAGGTACCTATACTGTTCTAACTAGCGTATTCTCGTTTGCCGTTTCAGTCTCTATTTTATACTTCTGCAGTTGTTTGTGCGTAGGTAAGGTACCTATATAATATTCCCTTGCAGCGTTTATTTTGCTTTCCAATAGTCAAAGTTCTTTGCAAGAATTCAAGGTCTTCTTTATCTTGTAAACTTGGAATATCCTTTGTGAATGATATACGTACTTAAAATATTGTAAGCGGTGCATCAGTGCACCTTCAAAAATCTTGATACTTTTATGAAACGATCGCTACCATGTCATAAAAGGCTGGGTCATTGTCCTCACTTAACTAGATAGCTCATGTCTCCTGCGGTTTCACTTGTTCCATCCAAAGTAGTTCCAAGTGTTCCAACTCGATCCCATTGACGTATTCCCATTCTGTCATCTTCGCCGTCGCTTCAACTGAACCATTGTAACATGGACTCCGACGGGCACAGATGTTTCCATTTCCAGGTCACTTTTATTCTGGTTATCTTAAGGTTGGGAAATATAAGTACGGGATGCGGTCTGCGGTTTGCCCGCTGTCCCATGATGCTAACAGACGCCACTGCTTATTTCTTTTCGAAAGTTTCAACGAGCAATAAATTCAGTCTTATATTGTTCTCCACATTGTCCATTAATCACGTCATAGGTACTGTATAGGGAGAAGGGGGAGGTAAAAAAAACAACAATTATCACCATAGGGTCATCGGACAAATCACGTGTAATTTTTTTTCCTCTTTGCTGAACAGCATTATAGCTACCTAGTAAAAAATCATCTATACTTTAAGATCACTTTTTAAGTAGGTATAACCAGATGTCATACCCGGAACAATTGTTATTCAAAAAAAACGTTGGCAACAAATTACACGTCATATTGGCTTAGTAGGTATCCTGAAAATATCACCAAATAGGCCAAAATCGTATGACGTGATTAATGGACAAGCCCTAACCAGAAAATGCAATATTTAAGAATAATCTAATGCACCCTAAATGGTGCACGCTTTGTCCTCAAGTCATGTGGTTTGGTATTTTGATTTCGAACCGTTACCAAATAGAATGTATAGTCGTTAATTGCACACGTATATACCAAATGCAATTGGAATCTGTTAGAAACCTAATGAGTAGTTCCACGGACATCCTGTAATTATGATTCCAGCCAATTACAGAACATATAGGTACCTATGACTGCGGAACTACTAATCGTATAAATTCACGGCGAAAGTTGATGTGTTTTCATCTCGTAGGATTATTGTATGGGTATACAGCTATACATACTGGAAATATTCCAAATTGTCTCCGCCTTCCGTGAGTTGTTTTCGTCGCTGATAGGAATGCGTATATATATTATCTTACTGACAAAGACCACGATCAGCGTGATTCAGAATTTGGAAGCTAAATATCATAAAGAAATTAAATTCAAAACATCTCCAACTAAACTTTGAAGTCAATGCTAACCTAATATCTAATTTGACCACCGTAAAGGTCGAAATACGATTGATGTCTTATGATTATCATAAGACATAAATCGTATGTCATCATAGGATAATGTCCTGTTTATCTGTAAATTGTTGAATTAAATACCAAAGAGGAAGGCACTAGTGCGAAGCGAAAAAAATGTTGTCCTTAAATTTTGCAATATCCATATGAAAGACGCGAAAAACTAATTTTTCTGTAGGTATGTATGTTTCAACTGTTTTCCGTCGTACAGTTTACATGATAATGTCTACTGTTTGCGTTGTCTGCTGATTGCCCTTTTGTATGGTAGTTGTATTTATATCTACTGATTGCTGGCCGCCCCTCATGATCCCAGATCATCGCGTGAATCACGAATGATACCCGGCAGTAATCGAAGTAGACGTGTATTACCTACTGGATACTATATCAAAATTGCAGCTGCTCGAGATCTTTGTGATGCATATTCGCGTGTTATCCTTTTACTGGAAACTAGTCGTTCTATAGATTGTCTGTATACGGATATTACGGATGATAAAAACCTAATTAATGTCTACTTATTAGTATTGAATGCCACACTACCCAACATCACACATTAGAACAAACCGAAATAAGGGTAGATGCCCTTATTGCCCTTAGTCCACAGTGGAAAGTCATCGAATAACTACTAAACTGCTTGATAATGGAGACCTAGGTTCTCCGAAACATGTCGCGCGTAGTGACTAAATACACGTAAGTTTAACCGTTTAAATTAAGATTATACTAAACTGAATCACAGAAACATCCAATCCAAACTACCTCTCCAAATGATCAGTATGAAATTAGAAGGAGTTTAATGAGCGCATTAAATCAGCGAAGTAATGAACAGTACCTGACCTTAATCATAACTGCACATGGGTCCGTTATCATCACATGTGGACAAAAACTGCACTGCACTTGACACTGCAAAACTGCACAGCACAATGGGTAACGGGCACGCATTAGCACCGCAACCTTCTAGCGCTTTGTTTAACGCCTACTTGAATGCAACCATTACGTATGATGTCAATTAATAGACCTACCGTTAAGTTTAGTGATGTGCTGTAACTCCCGTAACATTGTTTGTCAGAAAATATGACCGTGAAACAACTATTGTACGAGTACCTAACTATTTAAATTGGAATATGACGATGAGATTTTTGCCGTCCATCGTGACATTCGTGACGGATAAACTGCTCTCGCGTTCTAATGAAGCAAATACGATAATGACATGACACGATAAAATAAACGACAAAATCGTAATTATCATAGGCCAATAATAGGTAATTATAAAATCTATTCGTACAGCGGCTTTCCAATATCATTTATTCAAACTATTCCTAGTTAAATTAACGAACATGAGAATACGTTATACTAGGCCTGCTTGTCACAATAAGCTCGTCCTGTAATTTCTGGCAACTTTGACGAGCATTTATGAAATATTCGTGAAAACATCCATCGGAATATTACGCTACACTAGTTACGTTACTCTACTTAAGTACTGTACTTCCATTTACGAACTAATGAAAGCCATTTTGTCAAATGACAAAAGCATGTAACTCCGCAATTTTTGTTGTGACAAATACCTATACTAAGTGGTCAGTGAAAGTTCTTATGTGGGAACTTTTTTCCACTAACCGTTTTCGCGGAATCGGCTAGGCAGGATGTGTAAGCATGTGTAACTAGTCTAGCGAGGTTGTCATTGCGATAATTGAAGTTCATTTGTCTGAAGAAATTATGAGCACTCAAAATAAATAGAACAACTCTCACCAGACAAGACACTTATTATTTTTATGACGTTGTAAATTCTGCTTTTGGCAATAAAACGCGATTTTGATTTAAGCCGCGGTGTAAGCTCTTTATTAATGTAAATACCACCCTACATAAGTAAAGAGAATTATTTCATGCGCTTTCTTTGAGCTCTCGGTCGGTAACATCGGTGATTTGCATGTGAGGAAAACATTACCTGACTCATTTCACTACAATTACTAACATGAGCGTTGAGGTACGAGCCATTCAATTAGTCTTGGGTTTCTATCAGTGTTTTGAAATATAAAACAGTAACACCCATACGGCTCGGCCATGATGCCGATCGGCTTCAATTATCCTAAATTGTTTTCGGCTGAGAATTCGTGCTGTAAATCATTATAATGAGCAAATTCTTTTCCACTTTCCCAATTTAATTTCCTAAATTTCTCAAACGATTCACGAATATCATGATTTGATTAATGATAGATACGTTATTATTACTAAATATGTTTAATTACGAGTCGCTTCCAACATACTCCAACGATTTATGGACTTAAAGCAATCAGTGTTCCAAATTTGTGATTACACACCCGACTCCCATGTTCTTGATATGCCTATATGTATGTAGTGAAAGTGTACCAAAGGTTCCGACGTCAGGTCGCAGGTCAAACCCATTCGGTTCGTACGCCCCGACTGTCGTCTGATGTAACTCACTTCCGTACATACAAACCGTAGATAATAATTCAGAATACTAATGAACGGATGCTACAACTATTGACATTGCTGGACCCGTTGTTTACTCGACTGTGACAAATTACTCTTTTTACGACACGCACATCGCTGTATACCTAATGGCCGTTTAGCCATCTTTCGCATAATTTATTTTTATTTTAAGCTCTCTAATGCTATTTGGATGTTCATGTATGTTTTGCAGTTACTGTCATCAAAATAGTCTAGCGCATTTATGTTTACGCAACAGATCAGTTTTGAAATTCTTTGACCTATCACGATGTAGCGTAATATCCAGATGACATTGACGAGCTCCCCCAGGCCAGACGTGGTCGGTCGGAGGAATTCGGCATTTTCATTGCTTTTGAAGGTCGTCGCTGAAATTAAGCTTGTATCAGGTTGAGTAGAAACTGTGGCCCACTTCCTGGCTTGTTTCGGCGCGACCGGTTATTTTGATTGCGAGTCGAGCAGAGAGTTTCGTCGCAAAACGGTACGGTCTGCGCCGTCATCCGGGTCAACACAATTAATTCACAACACCGCTAACAGATATTAATGTCCCGAGCATGGAGTATTCACGTTAGCTAAGCTTAGATCATATTCTTTAACCTCATCGAAACCCTTTCGAAACCACCGACTTATCCAATTTCTCGAGTTTGCATCATGTACCTGTCGATTGCGGCAATTATTAATTAAACGAACGTACGAGTCGATTACTGCTAAAGGTACCATTTATATTGCGTTATCTCCGAATGTAGCTGGAACGCACTCCGACCTCGTTTGACAAACCCATTTATGTAGCCACAATCAGTTTAATACAAACACTGCGTGCATTTACCCGTAGCATTCGAGATGACTTTACTTCGACATGGTGATGTGCAGTGTTATGAGAGGTGCAATTATGACGCTAAATGGACTTAACCACGTGGCGTCGGAGGACATGTGTAGTGAAAGAGCGGACATAAAAGTTTTAACCATGACTCTGAATGGGATTGACGACGTTGAGAACGCATTGAAGGATAAATGCACCAGTACACAAACGGATCCGAAAGGTTCAGCCTCAACCTTAAACGGGGTTGCCCACGTGTCGGTGCCTCCAGGTGTAGATAAGTGTAATGGTGAAGAGTTGGCCAATCCGAGCACTTTGACGTTTGTGTTCGGGAGACAGTCAGTGAGGCGGTCAGTCAGAAGCGCTCCAGGGAACATAACGAGGACTAGGGCAGGGTCTGCTAGGAACATTAGCACGATGACGAAGACCGACTTGCCAATCCAGTGTAATCTTCCCAGCACGATGAAGAGGACTCCGAGTAGAGAGAAGCCGCCAGTGCCGCCGAAGCCGCGGCCGCTGAGCGCCTGCCATGTCTGGTCCAATGTTATGGAGGAGCTGACTTGGAAGCTCAATTGCGTAAGTGGATTCATTGTGATCATTCATGAATGTAGTAGGTAATGTCAAGTTCATAGTCAAAATCTATTGAAATCTTCCATCCCCAGTCAGTTTTGTCTTCTGCCAGTATTAGATTTCTTTCACCAATAACAATCGCTGGGGCTCATTTCTCGAAAGATATTAGTCTCTGAAATGTCACATCCTATGAGTTGCCAAGACAACACATTGATATTAGTCCTGTATCGTACGAGATTTGTGGCCCTTGTGGTATTATTCAAAAATTAAGACAAGTAGGTATAATTAATTACTATTCCATATCTATCTGATCAGTATGTGGTTAATTTTATCTTTGGGATCATCCATTAATTACGTCACACCTCAAGGGGGAGGGAGGGGGTCCACAAAATGTGACATATCGTGACAGGGGGGAGGGAGGAGTTCTATGTTTGTGACGTCACAATCCTCACATACATGAATACATGAACATAAAAGAATAGAAAATCCAAAACCCTTGAGCGGAGGAAGAACAGGTAAATTTTCTCTACGTGAATTTTACGAATCATTTTAAGCAATCCCAATAAAAAGTTACTTAAAAAGTGATGTGGTAATTTTTACCTTCATAAAATAAAAATCTACATACTGTGACGTCACACTAAGGGGGGAGGGTGTAGTTAATTGTGACGAAGTGTGACAAGGGGGGAGGGAGGGGTCAAAAAATCATAAAATTGGTGTGACGTAATTAATGGATGATCCCTTTACACAGATTTGGATCCTAATACCTTATCTTATCACTAGTTATCACTCCATTAGTGGCTGCGTTGTATGATATCATCAGAGATCGGACAAATGTGCGTCATTGTTCGCAGTAGTATGGACATGACTCCTTTGATTGAATAATTAATCATTTAATCATTTTCAAAGATTATTAAATGATCTATTTGACACCGGTAACTATGAAAACCTTTGTAAATAGTCGCGAAAAGCTTCGAAATCCAATGTCATAAAAATATTCGTTTAATTATTCATTCAATCAACTTTGGAGTCATGTCCATATTATTGTGAACAATGACGCATATTTGTCCGATCACTAGATATCATGCCTTTAATATGTGTGTACGGTAAAGTTTAATTAATTATAAAATAATAATTAACCATACATGTTTGTCATTCGTTTTAACGAGTTCCAGCCACAAGCAAAATAAGCAATGTCCCGTGATTAACATTAAATAAAATGAGAATGTGTAACCAATAATAATTACCTGAACCTCGTAAGGCCCATCATACTATTTTCTTTAAATCATATTTTGAACCCTTCTGTGTAAGGTACAGTGCCGAATTTCGTTTGTTTGTAAAATCAATCATACAAAGGAAATGCGACTTTATTGATTTATTTAATGCTAGGTTTAAATTTCATAGAACTGTACATTGTAATTGTAGATTGGGCCTTACGATAAAATCAGTTTCCTATGTACATGAACTATATCTCTTGTCAAAAATATTTCCGTACCGTTGCCGTCGTGTATACTTATATGCCGAATTTAAAAAAACGATGTAATATTAAATATTGTGTAAGTACTGGCCAGTATTACTGAAAGATTTATACCGGTCCTAATTTAAAAAAATATCCCATCACATCTACGTCAATTTCAATCAAAAGTGCCCACATTGCTTACCATAAAGGCGAAATTTACTTGACAAAATTGGTAGTTATTATTATAGCCACAACTGCCATAAGTTATAGCGTTCTCGCGCAAATAGCAATACCGTGTTACTGGACTGGATGTAGGTGGGCACAGGACCATCGAAGTGCCGGACTAACGAAATGCCGCTGTGTCTTGAATTATGTGCTCTATCTGTTTATTGTAAATCCTTTGAAGTATCCAATATCATTAATTATATTTATGTCCACTTGATTAGTTTTATTAAAGTTTTACATCGGAGTTCCATCACTTGCTGATCGGAACTCATTGGGTGATCGGAACTCCGATGTAAAACTTTAATAAAACTAATCAAGTGGACATAATTATAATGATATTGGATTCATTCATAAACATTATTAAATATCACTAATACAGCCGTGTATAGTATACATATCCACCTAAATATTGAAATTCCAGGATCCCGATAAGCAATCAAATTGGACACTAATTTGCCAGTAATATTCGTATATTCATGGTTGTAAGTATATGTCATCTCTAAGTTCCATAAAAGTTTTGCACCCAAACGAAGGAACGAATTTCATTTCAGGCAATATAACCATAAGCAATTGCAGCCAAGAGCGCCCGGGTTTACGTAAACACTCCATTGGCTGTAACAAAGGACGCTTGTTTTGGCGTCCAACGTAACTATCGGCACGGTTTCGTAAAACCTACCAAAAACGTGTTTCTGCGCATATTTATAAGTGCATGCCGCATATCAGAGACAAATACTTAATTAAAAATGTTGGTAGTCATAGCAAAACAAAAAATAATAATCTAGAGGTCCATGGGTGGAAACGGAGGAAACGGAGGTCCAAAGGAGTGGTTATCGTGGATACATTTGTCAATTCGTATGGGTTCACCTCGCATTTCTTTTTCAGCGAGCCAGCCAGTAACATGGCAGTTTTGGCATAGCTAATTTATTACTTTGGCAGAAAATTATTCTCGCATAATTATATTTCGTTGAATCTTATTTCGCATAAATAGACAATTTAAATTTACACCACGATGTCTAAGTTTCAGGTTCATTTTATTTTGTGCAGCTTTTTGGTTTGAGCTTGTTATCATATTTCACTCATTGTATGGCGAAGATAGTTTAATTGAAACATTGCTAATCTGATAGCAGATCTGGGGGGTTACCATGACGTAATAATGCGGTTCAGTTTAGGTTCAGGGAAAGGGACCGTGATATACGACTCGTATAGCCTTGTCCCTTTCTCTCGACCTAAACTGAACCGCATTGGTACATCATGGTAACCCCCCTGCACTCACAGTGTCAAAACAGTCCCGGGAGTGTTATCTTTTGTTTTGGCCTATTGTGAACGGTTGACTCTAAATGTACCCAATAACAATTATCGTTTTGTAGTTTCGTTTACAGTCTGTGTTTTAACTTGTCTCTTACATACGTGCACGTTCACGTAACATAATCAAACTTCTCGGTAGTATTGGTGCATATAATTACATAGAAATGTGGAGATTAGATAAACATCAGCACAGTAATTACAGACGACTCAAACACAGACATTGTTCTCACATGCACAAACGATCGTACAAAGTGTACAAACGTTTAGCTAAGTGGATACAATTGCTATATCCCCGGTACTATCGTAATTATTGAGATGAAAATAGTCAGATAACCGTCGCTTAGTAAGTATTTTTCAACTACTGTCACGTTCGCACTACGAGAACTTTTCCTTATCAATAATTACCCGTTTCAAACGTGAAACTGACACGTGTTTATTGCCATTTATTTTATCGTCTCTTTGTACTGCAGAATGATTACTGATACCTACAATACTTATGATCGATGCTCCCTTGATTTATTTAACTTCTTATAGGTATCTTACTTTAAGATAAAAGAACATTCCTGATAGGAACTGTATGTGGTGTAACTGTACTCGGGATTTCGGTCAATGTCCAGAGAGTAGACATACTTTTTATTTTTTAAGACATCATTTATGGCCACTCATACCAAAAACATTTTTTTCTTCTCAACCCTTAATTTACCGCTGCTGCTGATAGGATTTACGTTTTTTTATCAGTCTTTTTCCCGGTTTTGCGAATATCAAGATTACAGTTTGGCCCACTTTTTAAATTAATTCGGAACCACGAACGAAGTGTTGCCTTCCTGTCACACTTATGTACAAATTCATGAGTGCGAGAGAGTGACAACATTTCGTTCTTAATTCGCGGTAGGGCCTCAGAATCATTGACTATTGAGTGCAAAGGAGACTTGAATACAGGAACATCAGATCTCTTGTTTGTCGACACAATCAAGGGTTAAAATTTTTTTTTACCGCAGTTATTAGTTACATTATTATGTTACAGTTACATAATAAACGACACGGTACCTCTTTACAATTAACACGCATTCTTGTTTTCGTTTGCAGAAATAAACATCATTGAATGCTTTTCGATGTGTTCCATTTCCTCTGGTTACCGGTAAATGTTTAATTTTATTAACGTGATTATACTGATTATATAAAAATTGCAATTCCATTTTCACACGACCTATTCGAATACGAGTATTTTCTTCTCTTCCAGCTCGTATATTACGGATGTAACGCCTGTAAAGGTGGGTTTACACCAACCGAGCGAATGCTCAATTGCTCATTCTTTCCTCACACTACGAAATTCTTTCGTCGAAATTCATTGATTTCGTAGTGGGGGACAGAATGAGCATTCGCTATTCGCACGTTTGATGTAAACCCACCTTTACGTGTTATTTTGTATGGATGAACTTTACGATAATAGAGTAGGTTCATATACGTATTAATTCCTTTAGATTGCGTGCCCCAAGTAGGGTTAGCAAAACAAAGTAAGCTATAACTGCAGCGGCATGCTGCAAGCGGGCCGCCCCGTTACCGACCGTTACTGTAATAGCCATGTGAGATGCGGATTCGCGATGTGCAACCCTATCTTCTATCAGGCCGTTAACGTGCAATAGGGCCTATCACAAACTGCGAAAATTATACATTTCGAGCTCTCTGTCTCTCAAGTAAAGCGTCATCGGTGAGATAAAGACAGGTGCACGAAATTTACGATTGCACGAAAGTTCGCAGTAGGCCTCACGGTGTTCTTCAAACTAAAGTATTTAATCTGGGGCTTACCGCAAACATATAATCGAATATTTATAAACCTTAAATTGGTAATGTTCGTTACAATGAACATAGTCTTCGACCCACTTTTTGTATTTTTTTTAAGACAGAATTTTCTGCTCTACTCAATGGCGAGGTGGCTAGAACGTACGATTTTTTTTAATTTGCCAATTTAAGGGCTAAAGGTGCATTCAGACCAAAAGAGCATTCGCTGTTCTATCCCCCGCTCTACGAAATCAACCAATCACGTTTTGTGTAACGATCGAATTTCGTAGAGTGGGGGGTTAGAATAGCGAATGTTCGTTTGGTCTGAATACATCTTTATGGGTGCTCGATCTCGGTCACTTCAATTATACCTTAATTGGAGTGACAGGGTTAAAAGCCCAACATTTTCGATTGGTATTCGTATTTTGATTTGATTTTGATGGGGCCCAATTATATTCCCAAATTCTTGATTTTAATCACAGTTAGCATTAGGTAATTTTACTCGTTCAAAATATCACGTTTGTTCACCGTGACATGGTTCTAATTCCGCAGATCAAATTACTCGGCGAATAATAAAATTGTTAGTTGCTTTAACAAATTATCAACCAATTACACATTTTACTAATGTGTTACTCTATTACGCAAATGTTGCGTTTGATTTAAAAAATGCATTCAATTTGTTAATTACCTAAATTAAAATGGAAACAGATTGAATGGGTAATGACATTTCGAAAGAACCCATTATTTAGCCATGTAACTTTTTTATACTTGACCAATACTCGTATTATGAGCTTACAATTTTATTATGTTCACTTAGGTACGTGAAAAAATATGAGTAAAAACAATTTTCTTCCCAAATCATAAAAATCTAAAACTTTGATGGGAATCCTAAATGTTTGTAGGAATAGCTATAGGTAGATATTTATTTTACCATTATAGCCAATGTATGTAACCCCTTTTGTTTCGTATGCCTATGCCATGAAAAAAACGATCAATCACGATCGGACTCGCGTGTGGTTAATTCCGTGCCATTCTGTGATTATTTCAGTGTTCAAAACAGAACCTTTGGGTTTGTATTGTACGGAACCCTAAAAACTACTAACTTCAACATCACGTCGCCATAACACCTATCTATGTATAAGTTCCTATGACGACTGACCCTTACATCTGTGCTATGTTAATGGCATACGATCAAAATATTTACCTACATATTCATTATTCACACCCTTGACTATACCTCTATGTAATCTCTTTTCATACAATTGTGAAATAAATATTCAATTTCATTAGCTTACAAAGAGTAAGGCGTCCAAAGTGCATAGACCAAAAACTACTCCTTACGGGGCCTAGCCACGACATTTTTCTGAAGCGACCGGCGGCGAGCGAATCCATAAGTTGGAGCGAGATACAAAAATTGGAACTCCCTCTCGCTCATGAGCATCATCGCCTTATAGACCAATGTCGTGGCCAGACCTTTAAAGAAGCTTTTGTTTTTGGGAACCATTCAAAACTCTTTACAGCCCTTATTGAAACGAAAACGCACTATCAACCATTGATTTTCTGACCACATTCTATCTTTTTACAGTACGATGTTGTCAATTTGCAACAAAGAGCTTGATGGACATTTTGGACAAGCCCTAACTTGCATTCAATTCGTCCAGCTCCGGTTTGAGCACAATGCAGTATTCATATTCAAAATTGCAGCAATTTGCTTTGCAAATCCGTATTCTGTGCCCATTGGAGCAACTACCTACATTAGAATTAATTGTAAAACTTGTATTTTAGAAAGGAATACCTAAAATTAGCCGCGTAGGCCCTTTAGTACCGTTTGGTAGCCAAAGTTTCGTAACCAGCTTCGAAATGGGAATAAAACCCCAATAGGTAACTGGCTCTCAATTGGGCCGGGCCTTATCTTTGCCGATTTGTAACTAGGTTTGTACCAAATCTGGCTACAAAATGGGAAAGTTATTCCCATTTCATAGCTACCAGGCGGGAAACCATATTTTCCATATGGCAGTCAGTTACCAAATCTGGCTACCAAACGGTACTAAAGGAGGCTTAGCATATATGATTGGTGCGACAGTATGTTGCGCGATAGACTTACTGGTTTTTACTAACTATATTAATAAAAGAAGGATAGTATATCTCGTGGCGACATACTGTCGCACCAATCATGTGCTCAGCATACGGGTTAGCTACAATAATTTATTTATTTAATAGTCAAACTCTGCATAAACTTACAGCTAAAGCCAAGATGTGTGTTCTGGTCTACCACATAGTTAATATGTGGTAGACCAGAGCACACATTTATCTATGTTTGAATATTATAGAATAACCAAAAAATAAATTGTGATAATGGAACAAATAGATTAAGCACAGAAATATAACGATCTACAGTACGTTCCGCGCGCACGACGCGCTAGCTCGGGCTCAGAGCTTGATAATGGAGACCTAGGCTCTCCGAAACAAGTCAGACTTTATCAAAGCTAAGTTCATGGTATTGAAACATAAAAAAGTTTCCCATACCTATTTTATATCTCACCTAGCCAAGAGTAGGTACGTCATTTTGTAAAAATAAACATTTTGTAGACTAACATCTGTGTGTATATTTACATAGTTGTTAGAACAGGTATACAAAGATACTGGAACCTGGTTTATCCTTTTATAGCAGTTTAACAAACAAGGATAAAGTGGCACTTGAACTAATATAATATTATAACTTAGTAAAGCCACAACATTCCATTTAAAGTTTCTCACTGTTGGAGGTATAGGTCAATGTCACTTTAGCTTTGGTAAACTTTTAACTGCCCTTGTTACATTCTAAAGTAAATATTATTTCACTTCCACTCACAGTAATAAGTAGAATAATGTAAAGTAGGTATAATACTTATAAATACTTATAATATCAGAAACTTCATTTACATATACCTACAATAAACAGTTATTTTTACCAACCCCCGTACGAGATTTTAGCTTCTACTTTTAATAAAGTCAGGTTCAAAATGGCTCCTTACTGTCTAGTGTCGGTCACGTGTCATGTGTCTGAATATTATCGTTATTTTTAATGAAATCACCGTAAAGTTGAAAAGGGGTCTGTGGGACCTCATCTCAGTCGAATATTTTACAATGTTTTTTGCTCTCTAGCTAGGCAATAGTAGGATCCCAAAGATAATTAGGTAAAAAGTAAATAATTGAGACTAAGGATTTCCCTTTTCGGCGCACCTATATGTGGTATATATAGGTATTAAAATATATATACTCGAAGCGATCTCAAGTACTTATTATGACCCCTTATTATGTCTGGAAAACATGCATACGCCTACGTCGCGTCGATCGAACTAATTACTGGAATAAGCAGCAGCCTACGTACTTGTAATAACTACGTGCTCGCGTATGGACTAGGCTTAATGACTGGTAGTTAGGGTGCCTGAGCAACGCCTTATTTTCACTCTGCGAACTAGTTATCATGACATTACATCATTAGCCTATCTCAGTCCACTGCTGGATGTAGGCCTCTCCTATTAACTTTAGGAGGTAAATGCCCATAATCGCCACGCTGGGCAAGCGGATTGGCGATCGCAGTAATGTGTCCATTATAATGACTCTGCAGCCCATCATGAATCAAATCAAAAGATGGTTAGTGACAATAGTGACGCTGACACTACAATCCCTTAGTCGACACGACACCCGCGAGTTGGGGTGGTGACAAATGGTTTCTTGCTGCCGTCACCACACAGCTTACTAGTTAGAGTTATATGCTAGTTAGGATTTAGGATACCGTTATGATTAGAGTTGATTAATAATTTTTTAACTATATATTAGGGTGGATCGATTATTTTATTTTTGGAAATTCATAAAATAATCTTTATAGATCGATACTTCGTGGCTAGAGAAACAAAAAATATTATGATCTTTTTTGTATTTACTTTTATTTTGTACTTCGTTTATAGGCCCAAAAATGGACTCTATTTTTAAGATTTTTTTAAGAAAAGTCAGTAGTTCGTGGATATTTTCGGTTTTATTTTTATGTAGAAACAAAATAACATTATTTGTCATAAATTTAGAATTTGCGCAATTTAATTATATGAAAATTATAACCAGTATCGGCAAAAACTGATTTTCAACTTTGAGGCTCTTGGGGCAGTAGGTACTTGCCAAATGAATATCAGAAAAAGGTATATTGTTAAAGAATGTTACTTTTTACGACTATCATTCTATTGGCCCGCGGTTCCAAAAATCCGAAAAAAAATTTTTTTTTCATACTTCAATGTATGGACCAAATTTTTTTTTCAGGATTTTCTGAAAGGGCCGCGTATAGGAATAACCTGTCTAAAAAGTAACTTTTTCAACAATATATCTTTTTCCGATAATCATTCGGGAAGTACTGCCCCAAGAGCCTCAAAGTTGAAAAATATTTTTTGGAGATACTGCGAACAATTTTCATATAATTAAATCACAGAAACCTTAAATTTATGAAAAACAATCTTATTTTGTTTATCCATAAAATTAAAACAGAAAATATCCTTGCTCATCCGAGTTTTCTTAAAAAAACCTTAAAAATAAGGCCGATCTTCAGGCTTCTACAGGGTGTTTTTTTTTCGACCGTTCAAATTCTACGTAGTGAATGTGTAGGTCATACTGACCAACTTTTACTATGGGGACAAAGTCGAAATCGCGAAAAAAAAATCAGCTGTTTCATACATTTCGGCCGGCGTAATGCCGCCAATTTGTATGAAACAGCTGATTTTTTTTTCGCGATTTCGACTTTGTCCCCATAGTAAAAGTTGGTGAGTATGACCTACACATTCACTACGTAGAATTTGAACGGTCGAAAAAAAAACATCCTGTATATGGGGTCCATAATGATAAAATATCCAAAAATGGTCATAACATTTTTTGTTTTTCTAGCCGCATAGTATCGATTCAAATCGATACTATGCGGCTAGAAAAACAAAAAATTTCGAAAAAATCGATCCACCCTACTATATATATCACTAATCGACCTAGTCCCACGTTAAGGCTTGAGATACCAGGCGACGATATAATAAAATAGATAGATACTTACTTAAATACCTGGCCATGACCCAAGAAACAAATATTTGTGATAAATAAATACACAAATAATGTCCTCGCCGGGATTAAAACCCGGAACCTTCAGCTTCGTAGGCAGGGTCACTACCAACTAGGCTACTGAGGCTGATAAATTGAATAACATATGAATTTTACTTTGAGCATTCAATGACGTAGATTGGAATTGGAACTTTAACACTTTTTGAATACAGGTTTGTTTACATTGTTCGCAACTTATATTAACGGCGAGTGTATAATTATAATCTCTGCAAGGGGCAATCGAACGAATGGCGTTTTTATTTTTATAGAGCCGTGACGTAACATAAACATAACACAAAAAATATTGTGTTTTGATACTAAAAATACACGAGTGTCAAATATTTTACATGTTCCTTTATAAAACTCTTAGGTCGTGACGACTATTTACATATGCAGTAGGTATTGGATGTAAATAGATATCTTTATACTTGACAGTTTAATCCCTAAATTGGCAAATAAAAAAAAATCGTGCGTTCTTGCCTCCTCGCCATTGTGTAGAGCAGAAAACTCTGTCTTAAAAAAATACAAAAAGTGGGTCGAACTAAGTTCATTTTGACGAACATTGCCAAATTAAGGGCTGAGCTTAGAGCGAGTGTGGTGCTGATAAAATAATCAATAAAAAATATTTTATGAAAAATCTACCTACATCACTTATCGTAGATGAAGTAGGCACCTATTATTACAAATCTAAACACAATTACCGAATCACTACATAGTATAAAATAAAGTCGCTTTTTCTGTCCCTATGTCTCTTTGTACGCTTAAATCTTTAAAACTACGCAACCGATTTTGATGAGATTTTTTTAATAGTTAGAGTAATTCAAGTGGAAGGTTTTTATGTAGGTATAGTACCCGTGCCGTGCGAAGCCGGAGCGGGTCGCTAGTATCCAATATTCACAGTACCTACATATAATATGCTAGTTGGCTGCGTATATCTAATGCAATGATCACTCAGTACGAGAGTGAATCACCGCTCAATTGAGCCCATGATTGGAGCTACATATGGGCAATCAGTTCAAGTGCAGGACTCATACCGGGATTTACGCCGTCTGTCAGTTGTTTGTGACAGATGTTTCCAACTGGATGAAATGTACCTAGGTATGTACATCGGTACCTATGTACTAGGTACATAAGTATTTACGTACGATAACGTAATATATGTTTATAAATAGTATAAGGTAAAAGGATGTCGATTAAGTATAAGTACAGTAAGAAAGCACTTTAATATATAATGTAATTTTGCACTGCTTATATCTTCGATCGTTCCTAAAGTTTTCATAGTTCATGGAAGATTGGTAAATATTTTTAGTAACGAAGTGACTACTTGTATTGTTTTTTAACTACATATATACTCACAGAATAGTCAGCGTGTGGGTTGTTTTCAAAAATATTTATCGTAGGTAAATACTATGGGAGCTTAATAAAAAAATTACACTATCATGAAACAAAGACCGCACTCGTGCCTCGTAGTTAGGTACACTTATAAAAATTATACATTTTTAAAACGATATTAAATATTATAGGTGTCCTGTTAGACTGTAACTGGTTCTATTTAATAAGCTAGTACGTCGAAATATTATTTTTAGTAGGTACCTAGAAGGAGTGATGATTGTGGCTCAGTACATCCGTTCATACAGCGGCAGGACTCATACCGGGATTTACTTCTGTCACGAAGATCTTGGACACAGATTAGTTGACGAGATATTTATAACGTCATGACAACGTGCTAGTAAATGAAACACTTCACCTTTTAATGGTATTTTTAAAATAGGTGAAAACAATCTTTGCTCTGTAATGAATGTGTCATTTAAAAACGCGTGGAAACATCTTTTTGTGATCCTCATGGAAATATCAAACTTTGAAAAATCCCGACTAGTTACCTCATGAAAGATATGTTGAACCTAACCTTTTACGTACAAAACCTCGTTGGTATAAGCATAATATAAACTTATGTTAAAAATGTATCTTTTGAAAACACAATGTCAATGTCACCAAATAAAAAACCTGAAGTGAGAATTTTCACCGTTTTATTTAATTAATAATTTGTAAAATATCATCTTACCGCAGTTTATTCATGGTCCTATGAATCGAAAATTAAAATCAGTGACGTTATGGTAATACGGTTCACAAACATATTCAATCGTACTTACTATCAAAAGTATCAAGCAGTGTGATCATTGGAACGCCACGGCCACGGCATCATCACGTTCCGTGAACAGTACATACTACTAGGCGCAGTGGCACAGCGAAAAGCAGATTGGTACCCAAGTCAGTTCAAATCTTGAATGCGGCAGAAGAAAGTCATACCAGCAGTTAAGGAGGTTACATCTTACTTAACACGATATCCATAGAAGAACAAACCGTGAGTTACGTTACATATAGTCCCCATTAGATGGAGTTCATCCTCGAGGGTATCCGGCGACGCAGTAGTGAATTTTTTAACTGTGATTCGACCAAACCCAACACGAATCGACGAGTGAACTTTATTATATGCAACTATAATTTGAAAATAACCAAGATTAGTGTAATAACTTAAAAGTGTAGAAATACGTATCCGAGGTCAAGAAAACCTTCAATCATCATATTATGGACTTGTAAAATTTTCAAAACTTATTCTATAGACTTGTAATTTTTTCAGATTTTATTCTATGGACTTGTAAAATTTTCAAAACTTATTCTATGGACTTGTAATTTTTTCAGATTTTATTCTATGGACTTGTAAAATTTTCAAATTTTATTCTATACACTTATAAAATTTTCAGAGGTCGTTCAGTTAACCAATTAAATTTCTTGAATTCATTCATAACATTGAAAGTATTTTTGCGTTTTTAAGTCGTTGTCATGCGTTCTCTCTTTCTCGTTTAAAGTTTTTTGGTGGATTCTTGTTCCAAACCTGTCAACATGTCCATAGAAGCAAATCATACTGCTACAATGGAAGCATTAATCAATGTGCAAATAGATGGTTTTAACCAAATAGGTAACGCATTTAAAAACTACAAGAAGTCGCCCAAAGATCGCATCACTCAGTCTTATATCGAAGTCAGACTTGAGAAATTAGAAGAGATGTGGCAAGAGTTCTCTGCAGGTCATAAACAACTAATGAGATCTTATTCTGATAAACCGGAATATAATGCTAGTGCATATGTCACCAAAGATGTTTATGAACTGACAGATTCTCTGTACTTAGAGTATAAAACTGAGTTAAGGTCTACATCTAAAATCCTTTCTCCTCAACCTGATGAACATCGAGCACTGACTGTGGTGTCAGGAGCGAGTGCTAAGCAAAGTCAAATTAAACTACCTAAGGTTATTATACCTACATTTTGTGGTAAATACACAGAATGGGTGACTTTTCGTGATTTATTTGAAGCTCTTATTCACAACAATGAAGGATTAGATAACGTGCAAAAAATGCACTATTTAAAAGGATACTTAAGCGGAGAAGCAGAACAATTGCTCCGCCATACTCCGATCTCAGATGCAAACTACCAAGAGAGTTGGGAATTATTAAAACAAAGATATAACAATAGGAGATTTATTTGTCAAACCATTTTAAAAAGATTATTGTCCCAAAGGAACAGCACTTGTGAGTCAGCAGCCTTCTTGAAGGACTTGATCGACACAAGTACTGATTGCTTGCATGCCTTGAGAACCATAAACATAGATGTGAGTACTTGGGACGTCATGATCATACACCTGCTGACTCTCAAGTTAGACTCCGAAACTAGAAAACAATGGGAGTTGACGGCTTCATCGGAGCTGACCACCGACGAGCTACCCACATTTGATCAATTCAAAAAATTTTGTACTAACCGTTTTAGAGCATTAGAATTTATAGAGACGAAAAAACCATTTAACCATTACGGGACTACAAATTTTCAAAAGCCACAAACTTGTCATGTAGCTCAAGGTAGTCAATGCCCACTTTGCTCTGAGTTTCACCGACTGATATTTTGTAAGCAATTTTTAAAATTGACTGTTGACGCACGTCGTGATTTCGTCCGAACCAAGGGTTTGTGTTTCAATTGCTTGGGAGGCTTCCATTCCGTCAAAAACTGTCAAAATCCCACTCCATGTCGCATCTGCAAGCAGCGACATCATTCGCTACTTCATTTCAATTCGAATAGTGACTCATCCGCTGTCAGGGCTGTAGAAGGTACAAGCAATGTAGGTGTGGTTCAGGAAGCTGAAGAAACAACCGAAGATGACCCACTTCCGACAATCATCACATCTTGCTTCTCTGCAAGCAATAACGAAGAAGTTTTATTGGCAACTGCATTAGTCAATGCCAAAGCAAAAAACGGTAATTACTATACCATTCGCGCTCTTCTGGATCAAGGCTCTCAAGGGTCCTTTGTAACCGAAGCCACAGTTCAGTTTCTCGGCTTGAAAAGGGAAATGATTACTGGAAATATATCAGGTCTTGGTGGAGAAAACAATATTCGATCCAAGGCAATGGTCACTTTGAATCTACAGTCGTTAATTTATCCAGAAATAAAATTAATTGTGAAGGCATTTATCTTACGTTCTGTTACCACTCTCCTACCTGCGAAGAAAGTGGTAGAATTAAATTCATTGGATATACAAGGATTACAATTAGCCGATCCAAACTACGACACACCTAATAAAATTGACATTTTGTTAGGTGCTGAGGTATACAGTCAAGTAATTACACAAGGTCTAAGAAAGAACAAACAAGAGACATTAGCAGCTCAGGCTACCTCTCTTGGCTGGATTTTGTCCGGAGTAGCAAAATCTGCAAGTGTGTCCTCTAATATAGTAGTGTTACATACTCAAGTAGCAGATGATGATCTTCTCAAAAGGTTTTGGGAAATGGAAGCAGATCCTTTCCCTGAAAAGAAAAATGACAAGTGGACAGAAGAAGAAAAAAAATGTGAAGAGTTGTTTGCCGCTACCACCACACGCGATGTAGATGGCAGGTATATAGTGAAGCTCCCATTCCACAACGATGATCCAGCCTGCAAATACGGGCAATCAAAAGAAATAGCTGAGAAAAGATTCTACTCCCTAGAAAACAGATTGAACAGAAACCCGGAACTTAAACCTAAATATAGGGAGGTAATAGAAGAATATTTACAGCTAGGACACATGGAAAGAGTACCAGAAAATGAAAAACACCTAGAAGGGGCGGTGTACTTACCGCACCATGCCGTAATAAAACAAGATAGAGAAACAACAAAGGTTAGAATTGTATTCGATGCGTCCTGCAAGGGAAAAAACGGAACCTCACTAAACGACGATCTCATGGTTGGCCCTAGGTTACAACCAGACTTAAGACATCTGGTGCTGCAATGGAGGTCATATCCAATTTGTTTAGTATCCGATATAGAAAAAATGTATAGACAGGTGAAGGTCCAGGCAAGGGATGCAGAATTTCAAAGAATACTTTGGAGAGACGATTCAAATTCAGAATTGCAACACTTCAGAATACAAAGAGTTACCTTTGGCACTGCTAGTGCACCATACCTTGCCGTGAAGGCCTTACAACAAGTGGCTCATGACGAAGGTCAAAATTATCCCCTAGCTGCTAAAAGAGTTTTAACCGAATTTTATGTTGACGATCTCATGACTGGATGTCAAAACGACGACGAAGGAATTCAAATCTATAAACAGATGAACGAACTACTAGGTAAGGCGGGATTTTGTCTACAAAAATGGGCAACTAATAGCAACACATTGTTGGATAAAATAAAACAATGTAACAAGGAAACTGAAATTAGTGACGGGCTGAAAATTAAAGAAGCTGAAATAATAAAAATATTGGGACTTGCATGGAACAGGAAGCGAGATGATTTTCAATATACAGTATCTCTCCCTGACAGTAAACAACCTATTACGAAACGGAACATTATTTCGGATATTTCACGCCTATTCGATCCGCTGGGGTGGATAGCTCCTAGTGTCATCATAGCAAAAAATATTATCCAGAAGCTATGGTTGGCAGGAATAGGGTGGGATGAAAGTGTTCCAAATTATTTAGCACAAGAATGGTGTACGTATCGTGAAGAATTAATGATATTAACAAAAATTCACATTCCCAGGTGGATTGGCTCAAATAACATGCATAGTCAACAAATTGAACTCCATGGATTTTGTGACGCATCTAAAATTGCATTTGCCGCTGTTGTATATGCGCGAGTAATAAATGGAACACAAGACATTAATGTCAGTTTGATATCGGCTAAAACAAGAGTTGCACCAATTAGACAAGTTTCTATACCTAGGCTTGAGCTATGTGGGGCCGTACTTCTGTCTAGATTGTTAGTTGAACTAGCAGAGCATATGAATATTAGTAAGGGCAACATCCATGCTTGGACTGATTCAACAGTAGTCCTCGCCTGGCTCAATAGTCATCCTAATAAGTGGAAAACTTTTGTAGCAAATCGAGTATCGGAAATTCTAACAACATTGGATTCAAACCAATGGTCGCATGTACCCTCTAAACTGAATCCTGCCGATCACGCGTCGAGGGGTTTACGCCCTGCGGAACTTTTAAACAATGATATATGGTTTAATGGCCCGGATTTCTTAAAGAAAGAACGGATTGAATATGATAGACTTCAGGAAGCAACCACTAATCTAGAGATGTCAAGGACAAGTCCCATGACAAGTCATACTGTACTCCTTTTTGACAGTATCTGGGTCAGATTTTCTTCACTGACTAAATTAATCAGAGTCATCGCATATTGTAAACGGTTCTCTGCATTGTGTCAGCACTCAAGAAGTAACAATAGGCCCAGCTATTTAACCAGTGAGGAATTGCGTGAAGCTCTTAATATATGTATCAGACAATGTCAGAAGGACAATTTTGAAGGCGAATACCAGGCCTTAAACAACAAGGATGAAGTAATGCCACGAAAATCCAAATTAACCTCATTGGGTCCTTTTTTAGATGAGCACCAAATAATAAGAGTTGGAGGACGACTAGAAAACGCATCGTTATTTGACATGGACAGAAAACATCCAATTATATTACCCAAAGGCTCCAAATTAACACAACTCATTATAGCTGACGCTCATATTAAAACATGCCACGGTCCACCGCAGCTAATGCAGAATTACATTAACACCAAATATTATGTATTTGGATTGAAAGACTTGGTCACTGTACATTACCGGAAATGTGTGAAATGCTTACGACATTCAACAAAACACAGATCACAATTAATGGGACAGCTGCCAGCCGCTAGAGTAACACCATCGCGACCTTTCTACTGTAGCGGGGTAGATTATGCCGGTCCAATTAACCTTAGAGTATCTGGAGGTCGTGGACAGAGATCCTTTAAAGGCTATATTTGTCTGTTCGTTTGTATGTCCACTCGCGCCGTACACATAGAAGTGGTAAGCAGTCTTACCACCGAAGGCTTTCTACAAGCCTTTAGGAGGATGGTGGCTCGTCGCGGACACTGTGCTGAAATATGGAGCGATAATGGCACCAACTTTCAAGGTGCTTCAAGGGAGCTCAAGGCTTTACTCCAATCAGAAAACCAAAATTTAGCTAATGATGTCGCCGAAGCTCTGGCCACAAATGGAACAACCTGGCATTTTATACCACCACATGCACCCAATTTCGGCGGTCTGTGGGAAGCGGGTATAAAATCAATAAAATATCATTTGAAACGCGTCATTGGAAATTCAACCTTAACTTATGAAGAGATGTCAACCGTATTAACGCAAATTGAAGCTTGTTTAAATTCTCGACCCATCTCTCGCATTAACAATCATCCAGAAAATATTGATGTTTTGACTCCTGGACATTTTTTAATAGGAGAACCACTACTCGCAGTGCCTGACCGTAACTATCAAAATTCCAACATAAGCAGTTTGAGAAGGTGGCAACTCACTCAAAGGATGATTCAAGACTTTTGGAGACGGTGGTCCCATGAATATCTAACACGATTTCTACATCGATACAGATGGACACAGCAAACACCCGAGCCATGCGTTGGAGACGTAGTATTAGTTATGGAAGACGACCTGCCTCCTAGTCGATGGTTGCTCGCGAGAGTGGTGACGAAGCACCCTGGTTCGGACGGTATCACGCGCGTTGTGACTTTACGCATCAAGGAGTCTTTAATAAAGCGCCCTACATCGAAACTTTGCATCCTTCCTATTAGTGATTGAAGGGAATTAAATTAGATAAAAACCAATATGTCCGGAGCACGGTAATTTATAAGCAATTTAGTTCATGTTATTTTATATTAGATATGACATTATTTTTACCTTATTATTTCAATGTACGTGTATCTAGAATAATTATGTATGTTGTTGTACGAAAATTATCTCCAAAATAAAATACATCTAATGTTAATTATTAAAGGTTCACATATCTAGTACCTATAGCTATGGTTATTGCGATAAAGAAAATGTATTTATATTCATGTGAAATGTTAAGATACGTGGTGAGCAACGTGAACTCTTATTTTATTTTACCGAAGAAGTCAGTACATAATTTTAGTTTAAACAAATGCTTACAGTAGCTCTAGTGAAATGAAGTGGCTCACGGTGGGCGGTGTAATTAGTAAGTGCATTTTTAATGCACTTGGTGGGCGGTATGTTGAACCTAACCTTTTACGTACAAAACCTCGTTGGTATAAGCATAATATAAACTTATGTTAAAAATGTATCTTTTGAAAACACAATGTCAATGTCACCAAATAAAAAACCTGAAGTGAGAATTTTCACCGTTTTATTTAATTAATAATTTGTAAAATATAATCTTACCGCAGTTTATTCAAGATATGTACATTACAGATATGTAAATCATGAATTAAGAAAGAAGATTACCATGAGGAATGTTTTTATGACAACTACATTACTATTCCCAGCACAGCTTTCGCACGTGCCCACACGTTACTACACTATCAAAACAAAAGAGTGCAGATGCTTCCCAGAACATGACAAAAGGAACAATACCGCTTGGACAGCCGTTCGGGATCAATACCAAATCTCAAGATGCTCACCATGACAATGAAATTTAGGCCTTACACCAACCGCATACGGTGCTTTCCACTTGTCGTCAAAATGTAGAAGAACTGTACAAGATACGGGTATCCCAAGAAGTCACGTAAGGCACAGGACTTTGAACTTTAATGTCAAAATGTAAAGCTCATTTGTCATGTTAACATGTCTTAGTTGAACTGAGAAATGAGCCGGGTCCCATGGTCTCTGTACAGGGATGCATCGGCAGGTGTGCTCTACTAACACTAATGTAAACACGCACACAGACGCAAGTACGATGTGGCGTCCATACACAACAGGCTCGCCCTTTATTACCGATGCAGTTTGACTGATAAGTTGCTCTACATCAGATAGGTCATGGTGAAATATTCGTATTCAATTATTCGTTTATCACTTTAATGGGCATATTATGATAATTTGGAAAGTTGGCCCTTCATAGATCCGCTTGCAAATGATATCTATTCACTCAATACGAGTTTTTTAATTGCATTTTATTTTTTCTCGAATAATTTAAACAGTAAATAACTTAGATTCTAACCCAGTGACAGGTCATTATACCTAATGATGAACCAAGCTATGATTTATACATTAAATAATCCCTTTATCACAATAAATATACCCATCGAAAATAATGACGCCAATTTAAGCTATTCGTGGCAGCGGATTTTTCTAGAATACATTTGAGAAATTCAAACATGTTTTTTTGTACACTAATACAAGTACATTACTGATAAAATCGTATACACCAATAAAAGCATGCTTCGCGGAGTTTTTTTGTAAGTGACTACGTGTTGTACCTATAGGAAATGATTTATGTTCGTTTATGACTGTACGTAGGTACTTAAGTAATGAGCCGTAAAGTTTACCTGTGTATTTATTCACAAATGTGAAATGATATTAATCGTAATGACTCAATAATTAATTAAGTGAATTAATAATTGTTTCCAGATTTGACCACAAAAAAGGCTATTAAAGGAATGTTAATAAGGTACCTATAGTATACATTAATGAATATAAACTCGCATACCAGCACACATCGCAGTCCAATTCCATTTCAAAAGAACTGTGCTTTCAAAACTGGAATAAAGTAGAGCATCCAGCCATACGGTGCGAGCAAAAGTGGAGGCAACAGCTTTTTTTATGCTCCCAACGTATTCCCGCGCCCCTGCCATCCAGCCAGTTCCTTATTCTTACACACTCAAACAGCCAAGTAACTTGTGCCATGTGCTCGGCCCTTATAAACACCGGATATATTAATTTAAAAATAAAAATATTTTAATTGCTTCCTCTTAAGTGTTGAACAAGTGCAGTGTTACCTATGTTTGCAAAGATTTTGGTGTTCAGTGACTATGGATGCGTTAAATGTTGTGGTTAAAACGAGCTATAATATTTTTAAACAGTTTTCGGAACAACACAAGCCCGTAAGTTATCGCGATCTATTTATAATTAATGGTTTTAATTTAACATCGTGTTCGAGATTCCATGTATGTTTATGCGGGATATACGGTAATATTTATAGCAGGATTGTTTTGACTACGCCGACTATTAACTAACTATATTTGATGCTAAATTAAACATACTTAGTTTCTCGAATATGATCTACATAAAAGCGTTTAGCAACTTGTAGATGTTTAACATCCTTGTACTTATAACATCACTGTGTATTTTGAATTTTGACAGACGCTGCTTTAACTCCTTTTGCGTTTTTCCTACATGTACATCAGTGTCAAAATAGACATATGTCATATGACGTATATATCTATTTTGTGCCCAAAATATGCACAAGTGTATTATATTATGTATTTTTTATAAATGGGAAACATAACTGCAGAAAACGTAGTAATAAATTCCATGCATAAGGTATGTGTATTGAATTTCAGGCGTTATGCCTAGGTATTAACTGTATTTTGCTACTTTACACGCGCTACTTAACATTCCGTAAATAATTTGCGCACAGACGCGTTCTCGCAATGCCGATGCGAATCGTTTCAATTCATATTCAATAAGGATTATTAATATGTATTTATAATGGCTTATAAAAGAAGACCGGTGCGATGCGAACTTGTGGACATTCTACACCCCAATAGTTATAAATCTAACCGTCTTTTTCTGTTTTCTTATAATGGGCGAATTCGCAGTCCACTTCTGTGTATGATAACATTGATAACTGATAAGATTTCTGTTATTAATTATTATGTAGGTATGTTTTTGTTGAGAACATAACTTATAAACTAATAAGGATCATTTAACTGTGTTTTGCATTTGTACTGTGTATACCTATCCTATTAATGCCTAATCTATAATCACTGATTATTACCTATCACGAATTCTAGTCACAGTCTGTTCCTTAATTACTAATAAATAACTTAGAAATATAGACTAGTAGGTACCTACTTATACCTCAAACCCCTCATGGTCATGCTGCTCTGGTAAGCAAAACATAACTAATCTCTCGTTTTAGCTAACATAAACTTATAGATTATTTTGATTAAACCTTTCAGGCGAGCATACATCTACACCATCTACATCTACAGAAAGACCATCTTAACACGTTTGTCACAGTTGGGATCTCGACCCCGTAATCACCCTGTATAGACGTATCTAGGCGATGGTATGCTAAACAACTTAATTGAAGTTGCCCGCCTGAAAGCGTTAAATGATGATAAACAATCAATGCTATCAGTATAGAACAAGTTTTTCACATCCAGTAAATCAAGTTCCGTCTCCAGTTTAGTCGAAGCTAGTTTTTCAACATTAAGCTGAGACCTGAACGAGTGGCTCCGCTTTGTCTGACCATCTATAAAAATTAAAACAAAGTAACGAGGCTGCTTTGCTGTCTTGAAATACTGGTGTTACTTCTTGAGGGTGATATGCGATGGTTCAGTTTTTGTCATATTATAATCATTACATGCTTGACATACGTCTTGCGCGCACAAACTTGATTTGAAAACGATAAGTGAGTGCACCGTAAACTTGTAGATTCGGGAATTCGTGCATCTAAATATTAATTTAATACATATAATTCTATCGTTTTAAAATTTTCAATGTGCTCATTTACCATATGAATGTTATGGACGCTTAGACAAAAGGAAGGGTTTAGTAAAACGCCTCACTTTGTCGCTTATTTAGGTAGCTCGTATAGAGGCAGGTTCGTATTAAGCGCATTTTTGCTCTTCAACTTGTATTCTGAAATCCGATTCCAACGGCGAACATTATTACATCATACATTACCGGCTAAAAATAATCATCACTTTTGTCGTGAAATTAATTTTGAATTTAGCTCTAACCTGATATTTTATCCCACATAATTATATTTAGGTCGAGTTGTGAAACTTTCCCTGTCTGTAATGCATGCGGTGCATCCGCTAAAGTTTGTACCAGCGTAAGGTATCGAATATCAACACGTCGGCGGATAAACAAAATATGAAAATATCTTTTACCGCATGCTCAAATGAATATAGTATACACATATCGTCGTCTTGCTTGCTCATCTCATAACTTATAGTACCTACGAATAGGACGTAACACCTAGGTATATCTCCTAGAGTCCCTAGACAATTTGTTATCGCTCTTGCCGCTGTAATATGGATATCTAGTTACAAACAAGTATCTACTCGTATTGTAGTTAAGGATAACAAATGAGATCTACTTATTTACTAAAATATCATCACCCAGAGTAGTAGTTGACCAGGGAAATACTTAAACGTTTTTGAAACCCGTCCAAACCTAAGGCTGATGACACACTGGCCTCGCATCTCCATGCAGCGACGGCTTGTAAGCGAGACACTGCTATCATCTTCATCATCCAGTCCTAGCCCATTTCGACCACGGCGACTGGTTACACTGGTTGCTGAGCGCATCGTTCGTGTGCTCTCAGGTACCTAACTGATGCCAACCTTTGCAGCGAATTTGCGACCACAGTCACTGCAAGTCACCGCTTAAGATCAAGTTATATCACCTATTTTCAAGTGTTTACACTTTGCTCAGCACAAAGTCCTCCCTCATTACGTAGGTTCCATGTTATACCTCCGCATATGCCGCTTTAGCACATCCTTATACCGGAGAAGTTGGCCGTTGCTATATGCGATACGCGGTTGGCCCTACAACTCAAGCAAAAAATGTAACCAGTGATTCCTTAGATCATCAACATTAACACCTCGAGTCCCAATTTTTTTTATATATTCTGCCAATTCGGTAAAAAATATTCAAAATGTGACATCAGTCTATAAGCTTATCGTTAGCTCTAACATATTTTTTTATTATTGCCATAGATGGAGACGTCAGGCGGGTCAGAAAGCTCAAGCGGCGAAGACGCGGAGGCACGGCGGTCGCGGCGTGGGCACGTGCTCGCAGAGTTGCTGCAGACTGAGCGAGTCTACGTGCAGGAACTGGGCTCCATACTCACTGTAAGTTTCCTATGTAGCATCTATAAAACCAGGATTATTGGCTATTGCTGTGAGTTCTTACGTTATAGGGACGGAGCTAGGCAAAGGAACACGAGGTGAATATCACTATCACATTACTTAGTATATTCACCTCACATCCCTGTGGATAGTAACGTCCCTACAACTTACTTGAGAACTCGCAGGTGTAATCCCCGCCTAACACAATCGAAACTCGGACGAAGTTGTGTCTCACGTGCGATCAAGATCAAATGGTTCACTCACCGGTCAACCGTGCAACAGCTGGGTTCGTAACCAAGATACAAATCGCTAACCCTCTATCTATCGTGAATGGTAAAAGAAACGCAACTAACTTCTCTTGTTTGTCGCATCAATAACAAAGAGTGACATATAGAAAAAACTACGAGTACGATACGACTCTGAGCGTTAGCGATTGGCAACTTTGCTACTTACACTGGGCTCCAAACTTACTTTAAGCATTCTACTATTTTGGTTGAGTTGGGACTATCGTTCTACGTCATGTAATGTAATCTTAGCAACGTGAAATTTGACGGGTTTTGATATTTTTGAATAGTTACTGTTGTTATTTAAAGTATCATTAATATCATGTTTATCATGTTTGATTTGTCAGTGATGTCATGCGCAATGTCATTCACCACATGACGCGCTTAACATCGTGCGTCACTATAGCGTCAACCAATCAAGTGAAAAGAAAACCCAACAACATTTCCCTAATGCAAATCAGCTAATTGATAAATGTCCTTGCGTCCCGCTCCATTGATTCCTCGCGATATCTCCGCACGTATTCACCATATCGATGCGTGCTCTGAAAACTGATGTCATTAGTATGCAACTGGAGCGTGGTCTACATTGGTGGCCGCTGCAGTTGCCGGCCCGTGCGCTTGTGCAGCGGATGCACGCGCAGCGGAGCGGCGTGCTCGCGCGTCCGGAACCAAGCGATGCACGCGCATTCGCGCTCTGTACGTCGCTCCACACTCTCCGTCGCGTGCTCGCCCTCACCATGAAATATGGAAAATACGACCTACATAAATCATCAGCCAACATCAGTGTCGGCACTTCCTATTCCTGGTATTACAGGAAAAATGACAACCCCACCACCCGGAAGAAGAAAAAACTGACGCGCTCGGCTTCAGATTCCACGCTATTCAGTGATTACGCGAACCAAATAGCCTTGTTTGAGAAGGAGAAGGCGTTTCGAAAAAAGTGTAAGAAATCAGTGAGTGATATCGGCAAAACTGGACGTGTTAAATATAATCCTAGGAACATCAAACCGGTGTATATGGAACCATTTACTGGGAACTTTTTCTATGGTAAGACGCTACCAGGTTACGAGTATAAGAAGTCTGAGGAGAAAATCACTTACTTGCCAGACTCCGATGGCATTACAGTATCTGAGTCTCTGACAACTGCAGAATCCCTTACAACCCCGGCACCTACGGTTGTTGATGCACCTGAATTGGTAAGAAATCCAATATACGGATGCGCCGAAGCGGATGTCCAAATTCCAACACCAGAATACTCAACTACCTCAAGTGCTTCAAAAGATTCACAACTGAAATCATCTAGTTGCACGGAACTAAGACGGACAATGTGCAGCAGCAAGAATACTGAAGACGTCCTCTCAAACATATTGAAAGATTACAAAAGGATCATGAAAGAATGGAACACTACAATCAATGATCATTACATCTCTGTTACGCATGGCACTGGCAGTAAGAGGGCGTCCACCATGTGCCGACAGAGCAACACAGACAGCTACGTCCGCAGCTTACACTCCACCTTATCATGCCGAAAAGCCAGTAGATGCCACAAATCCACGAGCAATAAATATTATCACTACGCGTACTCCCAAAACCTGAACAGCAGAAAGGAATTGCCAAAAAGAGCATCGACTTTAGACCGGAATCAAACATTCGGAAATTGGTCGTCCACATTGCAAAATTTGAAGAAAAGAACTAAGTTCTGGAAAGTCGGCGGGAGCCTGTCGCCCTCCGAGTGCAAATGCTTGGAAGCTATTTATAGAGATTATGACAAGCGTCTACAAGATTGGTGCGATACTATCAGCCAATGTTCAACGATTATTAGTTCGGTAATCATTCAATGTAGTTTATATAAACATGCACAACAAGAGCGCATTTTACCCGGTAGTCGGTTTTGTCACGTAACGTCGTAAATATGTTGGTGCCAAGTTAATCATTGCGTGCATATAAAAACATCACCCTCTAAATTGTACCCGTCTGTCATCCCAAAATATATTGATCAAATTGAACATAAAATAAACAACCAATCATTATCGCTTTCTTTGTGCTCTGATCCCAGTCGATTTTGACCATGGCGTCTGAATGCGGACTATGCTTATCAAGGGCGTCGTTTGTGCCCTCTTATTTAGGTGACATATAGCCTATTTTTACAGTGATGCGACCACACTTTCTATAGGAGATACATATATGGAATATATTTCAATTCAGCTTCTTCTTTCCAGGGTTACAAGGAAGAGATCGAGAAGCCCGAGAACCAACACCTGCTGCCAGCCACGCTGGCGGGGCAGGCCGACGTGCTCTTCGGAAACCTGCATGAGCTCTTCACATTCCACCAAGACGTATTCCTCAAGGACCTGGAACGGTCCATCTCGGCGACAGAACTTGTTGCACTTTGTTTTGTCGAAAAGGTAAGTTAGTTTTGGTGGTTCAAATTTTCTAATTTTACTGAGATCCAAGTTTAAAAACCCTCTATATCTTTTATTCAATGTAATTTATTGGTCTAAAATTAGAGTCGAAGAGGCGCTACTGAGGTCAAGATTAAACAGAACCAAAAATAGTTATTTAAAATTGTCATCTATGAAATGAAAAGTCATGTATGTCCTCCATTATAAATATTATAATATTGTCACGTAGCGCGATTGATATCATTGCAGTTAATTCACAGGTGTTCCTAAAGTGTTGTCATTCTATTTATATTGCTACATAAGAAACTCTTGCTAAACATTCGATCTCTTCCACAGCGCGAGACATTCTTCCGGCTCTACAGCTACTACTGCCAGAATATTCCCCGGTCAGAACGGCTCCGAGAAACGCTAGTGGACACCCACCTATTCCTACAAGCTTGTCAGTTGCGACTGGGACACAAGTTGCCTCTGGCCGCGTATTTGCTCAAGCCAGTACAAAGGATCACCAAGTATCAGCTATTATTAAAGGTAACGCATATCACGAGATATTCTTCTCTGCAGATAGAAAACATCTTGGTCAGATGGCTTAGAAAAACGTTAGTGGATACCCACCTATTTCTACAAGCTTGTCAGTTGGGGCTGGCGCACAAGTTGACCCTGGCCGCTTTTCTGCTTAAGCCAGTAGGGGAAGGTAGCCCAAAGAGGGCATAGCGCCCAAAGAGGGCACTGGATTTTATGTTGCCGTTTCAAAATGGAGCGTGTTTGTAACACGTGACAGTACTCCCCGCCATACTCGCGCATCTCGTGTCATTGGTCCGGCTAATCTATGAGCACGTCGTTACGGTATCTAACAAAAACATGTTTTTTGCGGCTTTTTGAAAAATATTTCAAGGCGTGAGTCATGTGTTTTCTCATTATCGATGCTTGCAATGCTGTTATTAATACCTGTTACTTATTAATTAGTTATCTGGCCGTAATAACCTTGCATTCAACTCCTCGTGTCTCAACATTTTGAGGGTAGATTTTGCTTCCATTTTGTAATTGACGAAAAAGGCAAAGCGGGCAGGGTAATGTGGGCAGTGTCCGCTTTGCCCGGTGTGCTTTTTTACAATGTAAATTTAGTTGAAAACTGGTATATTTATAAAATTAAGCCTCCCAGCATACCAACGTCCCAGCAGGAACGTTGTTATGAATGCCACGAACTTTAGAGGACCTATTTGTCGAGGACTGGATTAAATGTAATGACTGCGACTCGTGGGCTCATGTATCTTGCACATGAGGTTCAGAAATCAGGTCCTTTTATTGTAATATGTGTCAGGCAATTGAAATATATTTTAATATTAAAAAAGGTAAGTAATAGGCCTTAATGATATTCATCGTCATCATCATCTGAGCCTAAAGACGTCCACCACTGTACATAGGTCTCCCTCAAATATTGCTACAATGACCGGTCCTGCGCCACCCGCATCCAGCGGACTCCTGCGACGTCGACTAGGTCATCAGTCCACCTTGTGTGGGGGCATACTCACGCGCGCCTCCCGGTACGTTGCCTCTACTAGAGATACTGTGCACCCCAACAGCCATCGGTTCTACGTGCCATGTGCCCTGCCCACTGTCACTTCAGTTTTGCGATTCGGAGAGCTGTATTATTTTGGTTCTGTTGCAGATTTCTAATACGATCACGCAGTGAGACTCCTAGCATAGCCCTCTTCATTACCCTTTGGGTGACTTCACTTTACCCCAGCCCATGCCCGTTTTGCCCTAAGCCGACGCCCACTTTAGGCCCCCCCCTAGGGCAAAGCGGGCAATCGTAGAGGTTTTTTAAATTGCGTATAATTCTTTTGTTTAACACTTTTAGATAAATGAAGCCATCCTCCATCGAAAAGCATTAAACAATGTACCTCTTGGCAAAAAAAAGAATAAACTAGCTAGGTTAAAAACCACTTTTTTTTCAACTCTCCCTTAAGGTGCCCTCTTTGAGCCACCTTCCCCTACAGAGGATTACAAGGTATCAGCTATTGTTAAAGGTAACTCACAGCCCGAGATCTTCTCTGCAAACAGGAAATTTCTTGGTCAGACGGCTTGGAGAAATACTAGTGGACAACTGGACATCTATTCCTACAAGCTTGTCACATCTGCTCAAGCCACCGTAGAAAGGCTTACCAGGTATCAAATATTGTTAAAGGTAAGTAACACACAGTACGAGACATTATTCAACCTCTTATTACTGCAAAAATATATCAGATAACAGTAAACTCGCGTCTGTAATTTCAAGTAATTAGTGCCTTTAAATCAGCTGAAAGCACAAATTACAGCATTTAATTACAGACGTGTGTCATATCATATTTAATCGTAACAGTTGCGTGTGGTTAAAGTGAGTATTAAGGTATTTCAATCTTCAAAAAGTATAGACATTATACTCTATTAAAATTACTTTTATTACTTTTCTGCGTGTACACTTACCTGGCTTGCTGCTTATGTACTTTTTATTATAAATAATAATTAATAGATAAATATCTTGGGACATCTTACACAATTACGTAATTAATTATATTTTACTAACTAATGTTTGTATTGAATGCTTGACATCATGAGTCTCACGACTCATATCCATGTTGACTTGTTTAGTTTAGCAGTTATTTTAAACAGAATATGTTAGTAGAAACGGGTTACAAGGGTATGCAACGATGCAGCTAAATGTAAACAAACTCGTACCATTTTAGACTGTCCACCTGTTCTTGTTTATTTCAAAGCCGACCCAATACGAGACGACTAAAACTGCACAAACCAACTTTTTCGAGATTGAAGTCACAAAAAAGTGTTGAAGTGGAAGGTTAACTTACAAGTAAAAATAAAGAGTAAAATTAAAACATAATGTATTTCTTAATCATTGTTTCTACAACAACACACTTTCATAAACCTTAACTAGTTACAATAAGGTTCACATTAGATAGTTATGTAGTTACTATTTGTGGCATTTTGTCTCGTTTCCCGTGTATGTCCTTTTCTAGAACATGAACAATATGAACAGTATTAATGCCTAGGGCTAGGTGCACTCAAGGAATTGGAATATTAACCTTTTCAACGCCAAGAACCACTTAAGTGGCCGTGTGTTGTCGTGCCTACCACGCCAGCAGCCACTAAAGTGGTCATCGAGTATGCTGTCAAAGTAACTGTCTTGCTGACAGATAAGGTTTATTTTCGTTGTTCATTAGTAGAGATACTGGCGTGTTTGTCTCAATATGATGCGAGAGGGAAGGCGTTGAAAAGGTTAACAATCTAGAACCATGTCAAAATGACAAGTAGCAAAAGATTTCCTACAGTTTGATTAGTAAGATCACTTCGACATAGATCCATTGGCCTAGCCACTGACAAGCTTCATGTAGCCGTGATTACCTACATCGCATCATCTGGACGTAGGTGCGTCAAAATTCTTTTCCCCTCACTAGCTCGTAAAGCGCTCGTTTATCCTTTAATACGAGCGGGTAAAAACGCTTTTTACACACTTGTGAATAAAGTAATTTGACATTTCTCTAATTCCTATAGCCCCCCACTGCCTAGTATAAGTGGATCTGTATGACCGTAGTAAACATGCGCAATCGGAGCTCACATGTTAAATTGGCCGTTTCACATGTGACTTTGTAAGCCATTGGCAATATTTAACTTCCATAAGTAACTCTATTCTACGATACGTTTCGACATTGAGTTTTAAATAGTTTCTTTAAATTAATTTACATTTGGATGAGATTTGTAATCATATTTCCTCGCGATAGTGAGGGGAAAAAAGTTGTATTACACTTGGCGGCAAAGTTTGTTCAACTCTCGTGCCTTGAGACCTTCGCAATGCTCAAGATTCCAGTTTTTGAACCACTCGCTACGCTCGTGGCTCAATTTTGGAATCTTTCGCTAGCTCAGGTCTCAATATTGGCACGACAGTTAAACAACAACTTTGCCCCCTTGTATAATAAATAACTATTTCGTTGTCTTATTTTATGTCCCAAAAAAACGTGACGCAGTGGTGATTTTTGTATGAGATGATGTTTTTTTCAATTTCTGATGTATGAATTGAAATCTAGCGTAAAAAAGAAATACAAGTGTACCGGATTGTTTTAAATACTGAGAGGAAACAGCAACTAAATGCGTGACAGAGTTGTATGAAACAAGAAAACGAAAAGAATTTTGACCCAGGCCTCTCCTATTAACCATTCATATATGTAGACGCATAGGAGGTAAATGCCCATAATCGCCTCGCTGGGCAAGCGGATTGGAAATCGCAGTAATGTGTCCACTATGAAGACGCTGCTGCTCATCATCAATCTTTTATCAAATAATGGTCATGGTCAGTGATACTTCAATCCCTAAGTCGACTCTTACGACACCCGCAGGAGGAGTTGGGGTGGTGAGAAATGTATTCTTACTGCCGTCACCACACGGCCATTACATTACGTGATTACATCTCATAACTCTTATTTCATAAAGCAATAGTCTATCACAAAAATCAAAGCACGTGAGTGGCTAGGGTTCCAATTGATTGACTGTATGTAAGCATGCGTACGCGTGCTGAAACTTGTACTCGGTTTCAAACTATTCATACGTCTTCAACGGCCATAGGTATTCAATAGACAACCCCTTATTCATAAACTTCTGTTAACTTAGCAAGCCGCTAAATATTCTTTGTCCCTTTCAGTCTTTTCAATATGCTCATAAGAGCGAAAAGGACAAACAATACTTAGCGGCTTCTTAAGTTAAGAGACGTTTATGAATAAGGGGATAAATTCGTACGCATGCTCATAATCTCATAAATAATGTGTATTCACAAATCGTTTTTCTGTCAGGATCTTCTGCGGTACAGCGAATGCGGGTCGATGAGCTCGAATCTGCAGCAAGCGCTGGACTGCATGCTGGTCGTCGTCAAGTGCGTCAATGACTCCATGCACCAGATCGCCATCACTGGCGTACCGGTAAGTTCATAAATCCTTTTAATATACTTACAAGGTCAATGCGTAAGACCGTCTATCCGGAAAGTCTGTCTACCAACTGGTTTCCATCCCTAACTCAACAATATAAGACGCATATGACGGACTTTCCTTACAAATAAAATATGCCGGACTTACCCACACTGACCTCATAGAACATCAGGCCTAGTCAAGATGCGATTCTACAATCATATACGATAAGCGATAAGTCATGTGACAATAATAATGTATGGAAATGTTCATGTGATTTTTCGTACGAATCTGTCATTCCCATACATTTGTCAGCCTCCGTAGCCCAGTTGGTAGTGACCCTGCCTACGAAGATGGAGGTTCCGGGTTCGAATCCCGGCGATGGCATTATTTGTGTATATCACAAATATTTGTTCCTTGGTCATGGCTGTCTATGTATTTAAATATCTATATGTATCTATCTATTATATATTATATCGTCGCCTGGTACCCACATCACAAGCCTTAATTGAGCTTACCGTGGGACTAGGTCGATTTGTGTAGGATGTCCCATGATATTTATTTATTTTATTTATTTATTTATTTCTTATCGCTTATCGTATACGATTGCTGAATGGCATCTTGACTAGGCATGCTGACACAATCATAATACTTCTAAGAAACCAAATTAGATAAGGTCAGACAAGATGCATATTACATTTATAATTGTCTTCTTCTTTCGTACTTTCACGTAATCGTTCAAACAAAAGGCTTTTATGTCCTTATGTTTTGTTTTATTAATACTACGTTGTTTCTTCTTTGCGGAATGCACGTCTTTCACGTTTTTCCTCAATCTTCTTTTATAAGATGTTGTAAGACGTTTAGTATTGAATGCAGAGAAAATACTATATGTCACGCAATACTCGGATCATATGGTTATTGTTTATATTATTGATTGCTCTGAAAAAAAAAACACGTTTCGTTAAAACATCAAATGTTTTGAAGTTGCTTATTCATATAATATGTAGGTACTTATGTGGTCTACAACTCACAGATTTTCTCCCTGTTGAGTTCGAGAACCTTGAATAATAAGGTAGCATTATTTACTATAATTTACCCATATTACCATACCCGTTGAAGATTTCTCCAGCGACAAATCAGTCACCGTCCACTTAACGCGACGCATGTATAGGCACTATATAAATTACGACGCAGATCTACTGGAATACCTGTCAGTATTTTCGACCTTATTACCGGGTAACAGAGTTTAATTCAAATGGTAATATTTAACCATGTTTATTGAATCCAGGTTGACAGGGTGTCAGTCACACGATTTTGTTCTTTATTACAATTGAATAGGACGGTTGAGTAAGATTGATGTGTTCCCACGGGCGCGTTAACTCGCGGAAGGAAAGTTGGTCACGCGAGGGTCGGCCGTATTGGTTGTCTCAATATCTCGAATTACAACACTTATAGAGAATAAATATGGAATTTACTAAAGAAAGTGAATACTTCGTGAATAGGCATTTAAAATGAGTTTAACACGATAGTTGTCGTGAATAGTGAAAAATGCTTAAATATTTTAAGTATTTTCTAATTAAATAAAATTGTATTCTTGTGCTATTATTGATTACTTTTGTTGCAGTAGGCAGAAAATACTCTTTAATCGGTCGATCATGTAATATGCACATTTTAACTACCTACATTGTAATAAACTTCACTGATCGGACTTGGATTATTTATTCATGAGCTTTCTTCCTATCTCCTTGTTGCATCTGAAATTGTTATGGACGAATCGCTTTTTACGCTTGACTCGTCCGTGTTTTATGAACCTTTACCTACTTTCTTAGCTAAATTAAAAAGTTTACGACGTGCGTTAGGTATATTTTATAACTACAATGAATAAGGAAGTTGATTAATACAAACGGTTTTGTAGACGCAATGAACTCGTTAATAGAAGGATAATAAAAACATTGAAACTGTGGTAATCGGTTTGAAAGCCTATTAAGTAGGTATTGTATTCTGATTTGGAAAAAGCAGGAGATAAAACTCATAAAACTATTATTGAGTGAAAAATACTAGTAAAAGACAATTGACTGAATAGGCC
>JALPQI010009111.1:0-54162 GCA_025490895.1 Thaumatotibia leucotreta
AGAATGAAGCTAAAGAACAGGAATTCATGTACATTTGATCTTTACAATACCGCGTTAACCGCTTGACGCGTAATATATGGTTACGTATGCCATTCACTCTGAAAGTATGCAATCCTTTCGAATGTGCCAGTCTTAAGACCGACGTGAATCTAAATGAAGTGGACAAAAACTTAACGCTCCCGAAAATTGAGGAGATACATGCAAGAGGTAAAAACCGCTATCTTAAAATGGAAAAATCCCGATCGAACCAATCACTGTGGGTGGCCACATTTAATATATCTTATTTAATCGAATATTGGTTTCACCGATTTGCAGACTTCGGAAATTATTTCGAATACTACAGAAATTGCTGCATTTTCTGACGCGATAGTGAATCGGATAGACTTGAAGTGTCCTGGCAAAGAGTACAAACTGAGAGTATCGTGTAAACTGATATCCGCGCCTTCGGAATATACGTCTGACTACGCCTACTCTTCGGTCCGCACTGAGCCAGAAAGCGGTACAATTGACCCCGCATGTGAAGTTTCCACTAATTGATATAAACCCCACCTGTGATGATATATAAAGTTCAGTTATTGAGACAGGAAGTTTTTTGAAGTTCTCGAAAAACAAAAGAATCTATTGAGGCATTTGAGAGAAAAGACGAAAAGAAAAGCGACTGGTAAAAATTAAATAGCTAAGTATAGCGGGACTCTTCAAGTAAACTTGCTCATTAAGCCGTCGAGGCAAAACAGTCGTGTTTCTTACCTATTACTTTGCAATTTAAAATCGTACGAATTAAATATTGACCTCGATTTCTCACGACCTGTGTCACACGTGATCGGGCAGTGCAAATAAAAAATGGAATGCTGTGGATATTGTTTATATTTATTTTTGTTTTATACTGAAGATTGGTATATTTATACGGCCTTATTCATAAAAAGGTCACGCGCCCCGCTGATGGGTCGTTGTTGACCGGATGGCTAAAAAACGTTATTCATAAACGTTCAATAGCGCTATTCAGCCGCTCAAACCTACTATAAATCCCCCGACAGTTTATAGAGCCGAGGACCCTTCTATAACGGTCTTATAACTTCTTATTTAACAAGATGGCTGCCAAAAATTTTGATCAGCTGATTTTTGACAGGTGCATAACCATGCGTTTAAAGTAGGCAGAAGAGAAAAGATAAAGGTATGAAAGTCTGATTTGGTGTAATAGTTTTTTATATCGTCCTATTCATCTGATTATTATTAAATATGTATCCAGAGATACTTAATTATATTTAGATAGGTATTTAAAATAAATATCCGATGATTTATTGTAAGTAGTTTACGCAGTTTCGATTTTCTCTACATGCAAACATTACATGAAATCAGAAATGGTGGGAAAACTAATCTCCAACTTTTTTAATTTAAAATTTTTGTTGATAGTTTTTTCAACCATTTCAACTTCAACGTCAATACGCAGTGAGACTCCATCATGCAGGCCTTAAACGCTATTGATGCCATAAATAATTTGTGTAATCCGCCGCGGCGTCCCAAAAAATATATAACATAAGGTTGAATTTAGGCGGGCGATACCGCTTTTAATAAGGCGACTGTTTTTGTATATAGTAGAGTTGGTGAAAGAAGACCTGAAGAAAGATCGCAGAGGAGCTGGCCCTCACACCAGAACTTCAGGTTCTAACTGCAATTAGGTGTTGGGGTCGCAAGGAAGTAAAATATTTATTTATTACTTACCCGTACTACTAACTGCCCAATGCCCATACCTACTAGCCATACAATTATGTTTCGTTATCTGACCGTCATCGCAAGTACCTAATCATAAAGCTAACTGTTTTGATTAGTTACCTAGGTAAAAGAATACGTAGTAAGTACCTAATAATTTCAGGTTCAAGATGATGATAATATAATTATTTGAGATTAAAAGTAAAGTAACAAGGGAATTAGGAAATATTTGCGAATTCCCGCCAGACAGCTGTCAAACTTTTTTTTTAATTTGCGGTGAGAACCCACATTTTTTGTCTATGATTTTGTCAAGGCGCCAACATAAACGCGTCTAATTCCGTTCAACAGCGGCTCAACAGTTGTCGGAGAGATATTGAGCGTTTATGAATAAACACTTCTTTTAAAACCGTTCAACAAGACTTATCGGCTCGATAACTATTGGGGCCCCTCAAACCTTCAACAAGGAATTTTTATGAATAAGGCCGATAGTGTTTATTATGTTTACTTGCTATTATAATTACTATTTTGTGAAATGAAACCCTTTTCTTGGCGACCGAAAACAAAGCACCTAAAAATATCGTTGGTATTGCAATAAGTATTTGGGCATTTCTCCGAGCGTTTCAACCGCCGTAACTTCGGTGGCAGCCTCATCACACGGATCCTGTGAGAGATGCATAATTTTTTAGACATATTGCTAGACGTAGATGACTTCTACCAAGATATCCGTAAAAATGAGACACCTACCCACGGAAATCGGATAATAATGTTGCCACCGAAGTCACGGCGGTTGGAACGCTCGGAGGAATCCCCATTTACTAATATTGCATTTTATGGTATCCTATCAGTTCACCTATAAATACAGAAAATACTTCAACACTCCTCTTAATTTTTATAAAAGTTTAAATAAATATCGATAATCTAACACTATTTTATTGTTTTCATGGTTTGTACAAGTAACTAACAAGCTATGGATCTCGAGTCCGAAATAAATGATTTTTAATTTAATTTTAATTTTATTTTATTAAATTTCATCACTGAATACTGCGAATATTCAATAACGCAGATTGGTAATGAAACACATTTTGAATACAAGGTTTATTTATATTGTTCCCAACGCCATACATTTGTGATCTAAACTGAACGATTCTAGAATACATACTTCGCGCCAGCACACTGACTAGTAACATGATATTTGCGTAAACTTCCTATGAATTGCCACAAATTATGTGATTGAGTATGTTGTGTTCAATTTGTGTTTATTCTTTCCAGCCGATCGAAACTTTATTCGCATATTTTGCAAGATTAATGCATCTTACCACCATGAATTAATTTATGTTTCTTTAAAGACTGTTGGTATGAAAACCTTGAGTCACATACATCGCAACCATAAGGTTGTTCACCAGTGTGTGTTCTTTTATGTGACTTCAAAGCTTGAGAAAGAGTAAATCTTTTATTACATATTTCGCAAGCATAAGGTTTAGCTCCTTGGTGAAACAGTTTATGTGTGTTCAAATGACTTTTTTGCGCAAATTGCTTTTTGCATACCTCACAAGAGAATGGCTTCTCGCCAGTGTGGCTTCGTTCATGAATAATCAAAACACTTTTTTCTATAAATCTTTTGTCACAAAATTTGCAAGCGAATGGCTTTTCTCCAGAGTGATTTCTTTGATGGGTTTTTAAGTGGTCTAATCGTGTATACCGCTTGTCGCATAATTCACAAGCATACGGCCTCTCACTTGTATGTGTTCGTTTATGCACTTTAAAATTGTATGAATTGATGAATTTCTTATTACAAACTGTGCACATAAACACGTTCCCCCCGGAATGGATTCGCTTGTGAATTTCAAATTTATTCCAACTCATAAAGTGTCTCTTACAAATTTCACACGAAATGCCTGTGTGGGATACCTTATGAATACGAAATTGCGTAACATGTTTATTACATATATCGCACCAATAAGGCTTCACACCTGAGTGAATGTTGAGATGTCTTTTTAATTTCCTGCTATCATTAAAGCTCTTATCACATATTTCACAGCAATATGGCGTCTCGCCTGTATGTGTTCGTCTATGTATTGATAAATCACTCGATTGCGTAAACCGCTGCTTACAAATTGCACAAGAGTATGGCTTCTCGCCTGTATGGGTTCGTTTATGTGCCTTTAAATTACACTTATGCGAAAACTGCCTTTTACATACATCGCACTCATACGCTCTCAGACCAGTGTGAACCAGGTCATGTCTTTTTAAATTACTCAAGAGAGAAAAGCGATGTTTGCATATTTTACACGAATAAGGCTTCGCAATGTGAACTTGTCTATGTTTCTTCAGAAGGTATTTCTCTTTAAATATTATGTTACACTTATCGCAGGCATAAGATTTCTCTCCTATATTTCGTTCCTGTTTAAACTCCGACGTTTTGAATTTTGTGTGCGTATTACGAATGTGACATATTAAGCTATATTTATGTAGGAATAGTAAACCGCAAGTGTCGCACACATAATGTGTATCGTTTCCCAATTCATTTATTTTGTACTGAATATCAGTTTGACTCGTGAAAGGCTCATAGTTATGAATCATCTTTAAATGTTCCTCTAAATCAGATTTTAGAGCGAATTTTTCATCACAGAGATCACATATCGGCACATTGTGACTTTGTGTATATTGTTGACTATCAGCTTCAGTAACGAAAAGGGAGCCTTGAAGGCGGGCGAGTGCCTCGACGTGTGGGGCGTGCTCGAGTCGCACGAAGCACTCTCGGAGAGTTGGGATGTGGATGATATCTGGATCTTGTTTGACAGCAGAAACTGTAATCAATTGCATAAGATCTTAAATAATATCTGTCAGTACAATGGGAAAGGTACCTTGTCACTGTGACAAAGTACCTTTCCATTGGCACATCAATCAATCAAGCCATTTATTTCCAATAGAAGTTACATTAAATTTCTATGTATACATGCATAATTACATAGGTTAAGTAAATAAATTATTAATGTTAAAATTAGCAAATAGCACTGTTTGTGACACTTGAATTAATTAAATTATATCATTGCTTTCCATAACATAATTATTTTAGTTACTAAAAACCATTGACACATAATTATATTAAACTTCATGGGTCACTATCGAATTAACCTTATCGCTAAATTTCCATTTCAGTGAGATGACATAAAAGTCGAATACCTACTCAGTATAAAGTCAATTCAGCTGCAACGCCATGAAAGTAGAATACTCAGTCAGCAAAGAGTTAATTTAGCTGGATGGCTAATAATGAAAGTGTACAAGTAGCAAAACGTCTGGAAATATAAATAATCCGTACGATTAGAATATCCAATAAGCCGAACGGGAGTTTAGTTGATTGTCATGAACACTAAACGAGTTAATAGCAAAACGTCTGGAAAAGTGGTTTATCATAGTTTATAAAGTTTAAACTATCACTTTGACAACTAAACGTTCTTATGTAAAGGTAATAAGGCTGTTCAGAAACCGCCTAGACAACACAATCCAGACGCTTTGCTTATTGATTGTTTAGCGTTCATGTCTCTTTAGTAATTAAGATTTTACGATACACAATTTTTGCTACCAGAACAATTAGCGTTTATGGCTATAAAATAATAAAGACATTCGACGATAAAAGCGTTTTGCTGCTAGAACTTTTTAAATTATCACATTATAAGTTCCAGACGTTCTGCTAAAGAGGCATTCAGCGTTCATGCCTATGTTGTCATAAACACATAACACAATCTAGACTAATCAGCTATATTGTCCTTTAGCGATGAGGTGGTTTTGATAGTGACCCATCTTTATTTGAGTAGATGAGAGGAAAAAAATCAAATAAAGGTACAAATGTAGCTACAATAAGTAGCTACATGTACAATGATGAGATACTAGAAAGAAATGAAGGGTCCACGGAAAAACCATATCCAGTGTTTAAAAAAACAAGGCAAATTCACATCTTATTCTGTTAAAAGTAAGGTGGTTTTTCCTTCTGTAATTTGAATTGACTAGACATGTTCTTTCCGTGGACCCTTCAAATAGGATATAAGATAAATACAAATATAGTAAAATAAAAGACACTTAAAATTTCCCATTTTCACTAGAGCCACAGATTTATTTCTTAGGGCTTGACCATTAATCACGTCATACGATTTTGGCCTATTTTGAACCCCTCCCTCCCCCATGGTGATATTTGGTGATATTTTCAGGACATCCCCTAGTCAATATGACGTGTAATTTATTTCCAACGTTTTTTTAATAACACTTGTTCTGTTCCGGGTTTGACAAAGTGATCTTAAAAAAAAGTATAGACGATTTTTTTTACTAGCTATAATGCTGTTCAGCAGAGAGTAACAAAAAATACCCCCCCTACCCTATGGTGATAATTGGTGATTTTTTCTTGACCCCCCCTCCCCCTATACAGTATGACGTGATTAATGGACAAGCCCTTATCACACAAACAACAAGAAACAATACTTACAATTCACCTTTTCCTGTTCTATTGCAGTGTGAATATGCACCATAACATCTTTTACTATTGACTGTACACCGAAACTTTCACAACTGTAACTCTTCAATTCGTCTTTACAATTGACGTTTCTGTATGTATCATTGGTGCGGGTGAGTGCCTCATGGTGTCGGAGGCGTTCGAGCCGCACGGAGCACTCCCTGAACACGTATTCTTTGTCGTTAGTACGCTCTCGCAAGCAGCCATCTGAATCGGCTAATGCCCAACCTGTGAGCATCATCATCATCATCATCAGCCTATGATAGTCCACTGCTAGACGTAGGCTTCTCCTATTAACTATGCTTATAGACTCATTAGGAGGTAAATGCCCATAATCGCCACGCTGGGCAAGCGGACTGGCGATCGCAGTAATGTGTCCACTATGATGACGCTGCTGCCCATCATCAATCTTTTATGAAATAGTGGTCAGTGCCACTTCAATCCCTTAGTCGACTCTTACGACACCCAAAGGAGGAGTTGGGGTGGTGACAAATGTATTCTTACTGCCGTTACCACACGGCTACCTGTGAGCAATAGTTGGTAACTAATTAGCAAGGTGAAACATCCATTTTAAAGCCATTGGATTGTCAGTGTTGTGTGTAGTGAGAACCCTAGCCTAGAAGTGAATAATCAAGACCAAAATTAACAAAAGCCAAAATACCAGGCAACTTCTATTAATGTCCCAAGTAACCTGTCCAATTTAACGAAAATCTGAAAAAACACCCTATACAGGGTGTAATCGTTAAGTGTTGCCAGGCCATAATTCCGTAAATATAGCAGATACCAGAAAACTTCTAACTGATATCGAAAGTACGTTACCCAACGATTAAAATTACAATAATAACTTTTTTTAAATAAAATCAGAAACATCTCAAATATTAACTTCCAACCCTTTCATACATTTAGTACGTAACCGTTCATTCAAAGAGTAGTTTAATACGATTTTTTTTTTATTTAAGAATAAATGTTAGATTATTTCATAAACGGTAGTATTATGACTGATGTAAAAAATAGAATAACAGAATGGTTAAGAATGAAAAATTATGATCAGGTGGAAGAATTGTTAGAATATATAGTTTAGCCTAATTCTAGATAACCACAAGCGCAACCACACTCGCACACACACACACACACACACACACACACACACACACACACACACACACACACACACACACACACACACACACACCCTAACACACGCACACACACATCGTACACCCCTATAAATGTTTAAAAATAAAATAGTCTAAGTTTAGTTAAATTGCTATTTTAATTGTAGTTATGGAAGAGCGGTGCCTCCTAGCACAGGTTATTTTGTAAATAACTTAAAAGGAGACACCGGCAACTATGAAATTTTATACTGATTGTTAAAGAATAAAGAATTTTGAATTTTTTTTTTTTTTTTTTTTTAATTACTTTATTACAATGTATTCGTACAAATAGGTAACAAATCTCTAACAGTTTTATCTGTTATGACACCCGACATTTTTTAAGGCTAGTCATCATACTAAATGTATCGGAGCGTTTTAACTTAGTATTTTTAATATTACTCCATCTATTTAGAAAAAGTTATTAATGCAATTTTACTCGTTGGGTAACGCACTTTTGATATCAGTTAGATGTTTTCTGATATCTGTTATATTTACGGAATTATGGCCTGGCCACACTTAACGATTACACCCTGTATACACCTTATTTTGCCTTTAACCGTACCTTCAAATACCATATAAATCGACTTACTAAGAACCACTAGGTCTACATCAGGGCGATGTGGTATCTCCGGTCCCAGTGTAATGTCCTGCTTCATTTCATGATCCGTATATAGGCCTTCCAGTAAAGCAGCCTCATTCAAGCTACATTGACTTTTTGTATCTAGGGAATCAGACACACTGTCCAAACATGATTCGTCTATAAGATTGGTCTTTGCATCCAAATATGAGACCTCTTGTTTCACATATTCTGTAATCTTTGTTTCATTTTTGATAGGATCCGAATGCGTGTTTTTCTCCTCTTTAATGTGCACTGTTGAAGACAATATCAGCTTTAAATTATTGTTTTGAGAACAGAAAACACAAAACCTACCCTAAAACTTGAAGAATAGTGTCCGGGGAAAATAAAACATGGTTTATTTATACAATTTGATTCTCTTAAAATGGGGTAAATACGAATGGGGTAAACGGGTCTGTTAGTTTGGGACTATCAGTCCAGTTTCGAAAAGCAGATTTTAAGGGTGCGCCTCCATTGACACAGAGCGGAGTGGAGCTGTGCAAAATTGACCAATTACATTCTTCAAATTCGAATTCGAAACACTGTGATGCGGTCTCATTGGCCGAGCTCCCACAGCTCCGCTCCGCTCCGCGTCAGTGGAGCCGCACCCTAAGTCATATGAAAAATCTGCTTTTCTAAACCGGATTGTTAGATCCAGACTGACAAACCAGTTTACCCCACCATTCGAATTTACCCCGTTTTACGATAATACAAATCATAATATAATTCCTCCCAAGTAGGTACCTACATAGTTCGTTTATTTAGTAGATATTTTAATTAACATTGAAAAATATACTGAATGTATAGGATACACGTAATTATCGTCCTACTAACCAAGATCACACGTCGCACGGAGCGCCAGAAGCTCCGACTCAAGAGAATCATTGTTTACGCGAATTGGAGTCTCAGACTGAAACTGTCTGCGAGGGCTACTTCCCTCCATATCTATAATATAAGATCAATTACTTCTCTGTTCTGTTACTGTTCTCATAGATATAGTAATAATTATATTGCTAATCCTTTGACATATTGCACAGGGTTTTTATTGACAACAATGACAACAAAATAAAAACGAAACAAATGCGAGTATGATTTCAAATTTAAAGCCACGGGTGTCTACTGTCATTCTGTCAAGTGTCATTGTCAATTCCACAGATTGTACCAAAATGTATCATAAGTTTTTTTTACAAATATGAGAAACGATGAAAAGCCTTCATCAGACGGTAGGCGACAAGCACCCTTGCTGAAAATCAACTCAAAATCCAATTTGCAGGATGTGACTGAACTCATTGACAGTAATCTATTCTATGGCTGTTGTGTTTTATATTAGGTATTTATATTTAGGTTATATTTGTATTAGAGATTGAGATTTGTGGCTCAGTTTCTATTTAAATACTGAGTTTTTGTAAAGAAATTAATAGTGAAAGCATTAAAAAAAGCCTATTCTAGCATAAATAATGGGCGATATGGGTCAATACAGGCAGGCCAATGAATGGAGAGTGAAAGAGGAGATAATAGAGCCCCCATCAGAGGCCGATGCAACCCTGGACTTAGGTTACTTATCGGTTTTTGGTGAGTGCAACCTGCAAGTATTCCACAATCCACAATTTTTTAATGATTTTTAGCAACTAAGTCACTTTTTTTTCATTCATCATTTTTTATAAAGTTTTTTCTAAATTCACATCATCAGCCTATATTAGTCCACTGCTCGACAAACGGCATATCCTTGTCCAGCAGTGGACAAGGATGGGTATGGACGCATTAGGATTGCCTATAATCACCATGCTGGTCAAGCGGGTTGGCAAGCAGTAGTGTGTCCACTATGATGATGCTGCTGCCCATCATCAATCTTCAATAAATAAATGGTCACTGACACTTTAATCCCTTAGCTGACTCTTACAACATCCACGTGAAGTGTTGGGCTTGTGACAAATGCATTCTTACTGCCATCACCACACTGCACAATTCTTAAATTACAAAATGTTAGACGCAGCTCGATCTGTAAAATTTTAAAGTTATTTGGTAATTTTAATACATGGTAGAAAAGTATCTCATATTATCTACAATATTGTTGCTAACCTAACCTTTTTTAACTTTATTTAAATTTTTTTTATATATTTATTTTTAAAACTACAATTTATGTACATAGATTAAATCTAACTAATCTACTTAACGTAACCTATATCTAAGATTGGCCCTTGTGGCATTGTACTGAGGATGCTGGCGGCATTTCCTCGCTGTATCGCAATACTGATGCGTTGTGCGAGAAAGTCGCCAGCTCTTCGGTCTTTAGTTACCTAATCTAATTTGCTTAATCATTGTACAAATTATCATTTTGGTCATTGATTAAAAAAAACTGAACTCATTTTTCATTCTCCAATATTTTACTCATTCTAGAATCTCATTGTGGTTACTCTTATAACTCTGAAAGTGTCTACATGGATAACTTTACATATGCGGCAATAGAATATCAACCAGGAGGTTAGTATAAAACAAAATAATTTATATTCATAATTAACATTGACTGGTTAGGTCTAGTGATTCAGCATTTCTAGGGCATGCTCCCATAACTTACAGTTTGTATAATTGGATTGCGAATTGGAACATTCCACGGAGTTATCTAGTGTTCTTATGGACAAATACAAATTATTATTTTTTTTATTTGTAATGGGCTTACTCATGGCCACAGACTAGCCAAGGGCAGAGACGTGGCTTACGATGGAGTGAGTTTGCCCAGAAGGTGCCTGGGCATCTGGAGATTGGCAAGTTATTATTATTTTGTGCCAATCATAGATCATAATTATAAACGTGCAAGACATCTTGTGAAACCGTGAAATGCTCCAATTTTGTGGTCCGGAGTTAGCTATGTTTCTATGGGAAACCAATGCCTGAGTAACATCCTAGCCATAACACAGTGACTCTATTAACGTCCTCCTAATCCTGTTACATAAACCGAAAACCCAAATGTAATATTAAAAATATATAGCCAGCCTGCATAGCCTAGTTTAAACTGTACGGTACTCTGAGTTGTTACCAGTTGTAGGCATACCAATAACTCGGCTATGTTGTAATAATGTAATTTTTAATGTAAATTATTGATAGGAATAAGTATTAATGTAAATTGCAACACCCCTCAGGGTTCATGTAACTTATACTTATGTTATTGTTCATGAATGCAAATAAACAAATAAAATTATTTTACTTAACATTCAACAGCACAAACCACAGAAGAACCGAAGAGTAAAGAACCATCAGACTGTCTGATAGACGTTAAGTGTATCAAAATAGAGACATTGGGTACGGTAGAGGATGAGACTTGCTCAAAGAGGCCGGAGTGTGGTGTGAGCGAGGCAGCTAGACTGGCCGGCCTGTACACAAACCATGAAGTGAAAGAAGAAGTTGTTGTGGCAATGGAGCAACCATATCGTTCAGATGTGCCTATGGTAGTACTTGGTAAGTATCTATCATGCTTTCATTTGTTATAGCTTTATCTATTATTTCTAAATAAAATAGAAAAAATAGATAAAGTTGTTAAATGTAAAAGAATCCTAAAAAGTCACTTTATAAACTGTTATTAGATACCTGCATTTAATAACCATATTAAGTTAAGAAGAAGCAAAAGTGTAATTTGCGACAAATCACTTACAATAGGGATGATGACTGTAGTTAAAATAAATTATTTAACATTCTGCACGACATAATACATGAAGAAATTATGACTAAGATGTAGATTGCAGTATTTTTTGTACAGAACTTCTATTTAATAAATTGAAAATAACTTAAAAAAGTAGGTCATTTGGCAGTACTCAAACGTGACGTCACTTTTGAGTATTTCATATAAAATTCCATAGTGGTGATCGTTTTGACAGTTCGAAAAAAACTGGCCAAGTGCGAGCCGGACTCGCGCGCGAAGGGTTCCGTACCATTATCAATTTATTATTAAAAAAATACAGTTAAATCAACCTACCTCAAAAACTAAAAGAGATAATTTAATCAAACCAAAAATCGTTGATAGAGTTTATTAATGTGCATAACATATATTTTTTTTAGAAATTTTATATTGCGTAATTTAAAAAATAGAGGGGTGGGGACACATTTTTCAGACTTTGAGAGCTGATATCTCGAAAACGATTTGCTTAAATTTAAATAAGATTTATAAACCTTCATATCATTTTTAAAGACCCTTCTATTAATACCCCACACGCTTATATACAACTAAAAAAAATTTTCTATCCCACAGTTACATGTATGGAGGGCCCGCACCCCAATGATTTTTTTTACAATTTAGTATCATAATCCTGTAGCGGTTCATACAACACATATCCTTACCAAATTTTGTTACTGTAGCATTTATAGTTTCCGAGTAAATGAGCTGTGACAGACGGACAGACGGACAGACGGACATGACGAATCTATAAGGGTTCCGTTTTTGCCATTTTGGCTACGGAACCCTAAAAAGATGCTGAATTGACTTGCCAGTCATCATGCCTATACAGCCAAGAAGGCTTCGGTAAGTGACAAGCTATGTACCCTAGACCTAAGATTTTTATTTTGAATAAATAATTTAAAAATATGGGTCACTCGTCACTCATCTTTGCCTCACTCATTTAAGCATACATAGAGATATAGTGACAGATAAAGTGACTTTTTTTGTAATAAATGTGAATATGTTATATTTTTTATTTAGACATAGACATAGACAGATTTTATTTGGCATCATGTTTTCAAAAACAACAATTAAAAATAAAATAATAGACAAGAATTACAAGCAAATGAATATAACAGTAAGCTAAAGTAAGTAAGATAAAACAAAATAATATAACAGGGTATGACAAGGAGAAAAAACTAATTTAAACTTAATCTTAAAACTACACTTATAAGTACTAACATAATCGAGTAACAAAACATCATGAAGAAATTAATAAATAAAAGCAGTATGATGCCAAAAAGGAAGATGCCTCAGCATAAAGTTGCAGTAGCAAACTAGTTATCTACTGCAACGCTGGTTTTCAGGCAAACCCTTCGTATAGCGAGGCTTTGATATCAGGGTCGCGTTTTATAAAGTTACAATTTACAATTTCGCTGTTTGCCTCTCTAACGCACGCACATATTGGCTAGAAAGAGAGGCAAACAGCGAAATTGTAAATTGTAACTTTATAAAACGCGACCCTGTTAGTCGTAAACGTCGTATTCTATTACGTTTCCTTTTTGTTTGTATGAATACAAAATACGTAATAAAATATGGTATGATATGGTATTTACGTACATTAATGCTATTTTGATGCGTTTTTAGCGTAAAATTTTGAATTTGGTATTTTTTTGTCCTACTTGTATCAAAGTGAGGACGCTAATTTTTTTGTCAGTAAAAGCTTTATTTGTAGTAATACTTTTACAACAAGAAACTAGTTAAAAAACCCAATAGTTTTTTTTTAAATAAATTTCTTCATTCCAGAATTTCTCAAAAAAAATTTTCAAAAATTCATAACTCGAAAACTACAAAAAATCGGCTAACATACATGGGGTATATTCTGATAGCTCATGACGTGAGGAAGCTAAAAAGAAATTTTGACGTCAAGGTTTGGACCACCCTGTATAACGTTATGTCAAGTATAAAAACACATAATATTAATGAGGGCTTTCTCGAAAACGTATGCCACTAGTTGGCGCCACTTAGCCGTTAGGTCCCGCTAAGAAACACAATTATCTAGCTCCACAGAAAAACTAACTAGACGGTATTTTAATTTTTTTTATATAATTTTATTAACTCATAGTACTCATACAAAACATTTCAACACGAAACTATAGGCGCTTAGAGAATTTAGACAAGTTTCTGGACCTGACGCCTCAGTGCTGCCGCCCTGGTGAACGTCATTTCAGAAAACCCTTATTGTAAAGAGCTAAGAGACAAGAACTATAAGCATAACCTCAAAATATTTTAATTTGATATCAATTGTCAACAGATTGGGCAAGCGCTTACAGCTTCAACTTATTTGCTCAGCGAACCCACAACAGAAGACAGCATGCTCTCCAAGACTGCTATGTGAGGCTAGAGCGCGCCCCACACGTCGAGGCGCTCGTCCAACGCCAGTATATACAAGACACTGACAATGAATCTGAGGATGATATCAGTCAAGTTGATAGTGAATGGATGTGTTACCTCTGCGGTGATAAGTTTAGTGAGAAGGGAGATTTAATGAAACATGTTGTGATACATATCTACACGCCTACAGACTCAGAGCTGGAAAATAGTGTCCCTATCTGTAGTAAGTATTTGACTGCCTTTCTATTTTTATTATTATATTAGACGTCATATACCAGGGCTTATCCATTAATCACGTCATACCATTTTGGCCTGTTTTAGACCCCCCCATACCCCATGGTGATATTTTCTGGACCCCCCCCCCCCCCCTAGCCAATACGACGTGTAATTTTATGCTAACTGAAGCAGTCCTTTTAATAACACTTGAATTTACGTACTTTGTTTGCCACCTACAAGGTAAATGTTCGCGAAGTTTTAAAACTTAGTATTTAAAGTGTTTTATAAAAAGTAAAGATTTTTTTACTGGCTATAATGCTGTTTAGTAGATTCGAGAGTAACAAAAAATTACACGTCATTTGTCCAATGACCCCTCCCCTATGGTGATATTTGGTGATTTTTCTTGATTTTTCAAGTACACAGTACACAGACAGATATAGAATTTAATTATAAAAATATGCATACAGTCCATTAGGGAAAGAGCTTATTAACACCAGAATAATGCATGTTTGTATAATTTAAGTAGCATAATTTTACATAAAACCAGCGTGGCTCAGGACATCGTAACCATGGTATGGTAATTTCACCAGAGTTGAGGTGAATGATTACACACATCCAAATGGGGTGCGTATCATAATGAATACGCACTTTTAGTATAATTACAGTTTACAAACGTTCATAACGTATACTAACGTTAGATATAATGTATTAAACATCTATTTCCAAATAGTCATCATCATCCAATTTAAGAGCTAGGCTCTTGTCGGTGGAGTAATTTCCATCTTATTCTACATTCAGCTTTTCCTTTGACCTGTTGATATGATGAAACATTTAACTTTTCTTTTACTTGGTCCATATAAGTCCTCCAAATAGTATAATACAAAAATAATATAACGTTAAGAATATATACCGTTGTTTAGTCTAACGTACATATTAACGAATTCCGTTTCATAACTATATCAATAAAAAGGTATAAAAGTTCAAACATATACTAACATCTGATATAACGATATAAATATAACTGCCAGAAAAGTAAGTTAGGTTAAGTTCTACAAAAACGTATACGTTATATTACTTACCCTTTTCAATCCGTTCTAGCCTCGAAACGTAACCAATCCAAGTAATAAATCAGGGTAAAACCGACTTGGATTGGTTATGTTTCGAGCTTAGTTTCCCGGATAAATAAAAGACCTACTTACTTTTAATTAATCGTTTACGCATCCTCATCCTTGCGAAACCAAAAAAGGGGGGACGGGGGGGCGTAGCCCCCACAAGGGGGGCTCGGGGGGCAGAGCTGCGCGGGGCTTCGTCGACCGGTTCCCAGGTCTAAATCGCTTCCTATACGAATACGGCTTAATATACGAATACATAGTAAATCAATTCAAATTAAATATAATGATAATTCTATAGTTTAATTATTAAAAAATCGTAGGCGCTTATATTTTGTGTAAGATAGTTGTTTTGTATATTAGATTATTTCAATGTTATACTAATTAATCGTTATCGTATACGATATTATATGTTACATTCATTATACATTTTACAATTATTCATTTAATAATTATACCTTTTGTACGTTATATTTATTACACGTTAGGCATTATAAATTTATACAAACTGAATTTATACATTGTGATTTGTATAGTATAAGTTTGTATATGTTATATTACTTACCCGATGTGTGCGTGACCTCAACTCTCGTGGAACTATCTATAATAACTATACCTCGATGTTTTTCTAGCAGGAACGAGATTTTTTAAAATTTTTATTTTTATTTTTTTTTATATTTATTTTCAAAACTACAATTTATGTACATAGATTAAATCTAACTAATCTATGTAACCTAACCTATATCTAAGATTGGCCCTTGTGGCATTGTACCGAGGATGCTGGCGGCATTTCCTCGCTGTATCGCAATACTGATGCGTTGTGGAGAAATGGATAAGAGAAATTGACAAAATTAGACATCGACATATAAATCATCGATAAGTCTTATTGTAGTCGATAAATAAATTAAATAAATAAAAAATTTGCCGTAGCTTAGAGATAAATTACACGAATGTAAATCATAGTCAAAATGATGATACATATTTTTTTTTTCATGTCTTGTATTTAGTACCCATCAAAATTGCAAAGATTAATAAAATATACTCTAAAGCCATAGGAAATTATTAATATGAAATATAAGATATTTAGAACAAAGCCTAGATGGGTCCTGTATTTATTGGTTACCTGTTTTTGCGTATTTAGCATTTTTATGAGAACAGGATGAACTCATCGATTACAGCTATGTCGATGTTTAATTTTGTCAATCTCTCGTTCTTGCTAGAAAAATATCGAGGTATAATAATAACAGACTGAAAAAAGTTGATTCAAGTGGATGGGTTCACATACTTTGTGTCACCTAGTCAAGCTTTGGTGAACTTACTATTACCTATACTACCTACTATGGTTTGTTAGCTGTTCATCCAATACGCAGTTTGTCCAAGTGATATTTGAATTCGCATTTCGTCCAACACGTATTTGCTCCAACATTCATTTCGCCCAACAGCAGTTCGTCCAACTCGTGTAATGTCAACACGTATTTCGTCCATTACGTACTCCGTCCAACATGCGTTCCGTCCCTTACGTACTAAGTCAACACGTGTTTGGTACAACACGCAGTTAGTGCAACACGTATTACGACCAATTTGTACCTATAGACATGACCATGTCACATTTATAAACTTAACACTGTACTTATATACGCGTGTTACTTAGTATTAGACATGTCAGTAGTCAATAGCGTCAGTCCTATCAATAGTTCTTGTTATAGGAGTCGGGATCGTATACGGGTATAATTTTCATACAAAAACATAGTTTCCGAGTAAATCGGCTGTGACAGAGGGACGGACAGACGGACGTGACGAATCTATAAGGGTTCCGTTTAGCCATTTGGCTACGGAACCCTAAAAAACAGTTTTCTCTTTTTAAAAGCACATAATGAAGTTTTAATGTTTAAGTAGTGTTAGTAACTACGAAATTAAATATTTTGGTCATGATTTAAATGTACAGACTAAAATGTACATAGAATTTAGGAAGTAGATTTCTTTGAAACGTTAAAAATTTGGAAATCCCATTGACTGCTCATATTTTTCGTTAACGCCCAAGTAACAAAAGCGAATCTAAAAAGGGGATATTAGATATCTAATAGACTTCGACTTGATTGTCTACCATAAGAGTAACATTGCCCCCAAGCTATCTTCAATAACGCTTATAGATAGTCTATAGTAAAGTGGGCACAACCTTGTAACTATTCATAAGTCTCCCTCTAGAAACCACGAATAGACAGAGTTAAGAATCAAACATTTTCAAATAGTCTTAAGGCATTCTTCTAGAGTCTTTCTATACTATTTATAGACCACGATATGCACTAGTAGATGGTTAATAGATAAGCTTGAGAGCTAAACAGAAGTATTTACTTGAGAAGTTTTAAAACCAAATTAACTCAACCCTGCCAACCTTAAGAAAGATTTTAATAGAAATAGACAACGATACGTATAATGGCGCATATCTCAAAAGAATAATGCTAAGGTAATATTACAAAATGGCGTGACAAATTTCTAACTTCTTATTTCATGCGCCTAGTTTTCATCGGTTAATACTGATACTTAAACTTGCAAAACTTGGTGCGGATGAAAGTCTCTCGCTGAATTTGTGTAAAACTCTCTTTAAATAAGAGCGCCCGCTTGAAATGTACTATTTAATAAAATATTAACCAAATATAAAAATATAAAAAAAAATATATTGTGTTTATATGTTTAAGCCATTTGTTTTATTCATAATATAGTATATTAAAAAGTATAGGACGATTTGTTACGGAGAATATATTCATAAAAGTACAAAAACAAGCCAAAAAATAATTCGCTACAATAATTTCACAAAATATTAGGCAGTAAAAATGGCGTCTAGTTAAACTTGTCTAGAAAAATGATTTCTTTAAAACAAACTTTCTAAAGAATAGTCTGTAGTATAGCTCTAGTAAATGACAAGACTATTTTTACTTGTTGCAAACCAAACTTCCTAGTCGAGGAATAAACTGGTTTATGAGTGGTTTAAGATTACCTATAAACTGCCATTTTTGTATACTGTTTTAACTTCTCACAGTATTTCTAGACATCAATCAGAGAACTGGCATTTTGAGTGCGCTGTGTATCATTTTGGATGGATTAATGCAGAACGAATTCAAGAAGTTACGTTCTTAAAGAAATTTGTTTTTTATTTGTTGACAATTATGAAATAATGTAATGGTATAATCGCAACTTCGCGCCGCCGGCGTGCGCGCATGCGGAGTAGTCGCGAGACGCACGTCTTGACATGTTGAATTGTTTGGTGTATCCACGGTTCATGCGGCCGATTTGTAGCAGTTTTAATGCGTTATGTTTAGTTTTATCAGTGTATTTAAAGAGGGCGGAAAGTTTATTTTTTGTGGATTGTATTAAATTAGGTAGATATATCTAAATTATCATATTCGTATCTATCTGTATAAAGTTCCCCGATTTCTAAGAATGAACATTTGACACGCATTGTTTATTTATTTATAGGTAGATGGAACCATTTCGTAATTAAAATTATTGTCTAATCTTTATTTATTATTTTAATAATCTTACCCGCTTAATTCATGAGTCGCAAATCAGAATTGGAACTCCTTTTGCTCCTTCTCTGTATTTTCTATTATTTTTAAATATTTGCTGATTCTCCGACGAAAGCCACCAGATCTTTTAATTTGTTTTACTGTCTCCATTGCATAAAGCCAGCTGATTTAGTAAAATTGCACTTATTTACATTATCTTTAAGCAAATAAACACTGGAACCACTATTTCACTAGCATATTATTAGACTTACTGAAAGATATCTACAAAAGTAGTTTATGTAGACTTTAGTCTTTTTATAAACAAACATAAGAATACCACTAGCTAATACGGAATATCTGTAGAAAGTAAAATCTTAACATTTACCATCTTATCTAATAAAATACTGGAAAATAGGTACCTTTAGGCTTTATTAACTATTTATTGAACAATATGTCCTAAGATAATCGTCATACCTAGAAATGTACTTAAAATACGTGTTCTATAGATCAAATCATCTAAAAAAAATCAAACATAAGAAAAGATATACTATAAGGATACTTTTTCTTCATAGAAACCATTTATAGAAAGCCCTTATCTAAAAATAAACTGCGAATAGACTATCAATAGATAAATTCGTTTTAAGCCTTCAGGCCCATGTTACTTGGGCGGCAACACCTTTGTTTACCTTTTATCCGTGGGAATAAAAATCAGACTTTTATATTAGTTACCTTTTAGAGTACCACAACATGACATCAAATATATCATCGCTTATCAACAAGCAAAAATGGGCATTATTCGAATACAAATTTATCTAAATGATCATTCGAATGACGAATAATCCACCATTTTTTTAAGTTTTCCAACAAGTAGTGCTGTCTCTATCAAATGCATCAAAAAGATAAGTATAAAATTGTCTTTAAAAATATAACGTATCATGTCACGTCATCAGCCACTGCTGGACGTAGGCCTCTCCTATTAACTATGCGTATAAGACGCATTAGGAGGTAAATGCCCATAATCGCCACGCTGGGCAAGCGGATTGGCGATCGCAGTAATGTGTCCACTATGATGACGCTGCTGCCCATCATCGTTTATATCAAATAATGGTCAGTGACACTTCAATCCCTTAGTCGACTCTTACGACACCCGCAGGAGGAGTTGGGGTGGTGACAAAATGTATTCTTACTGCCGTCACCACACTCATACATCATATCATATCAATAGAGAAATCTTTATTTTGAAAACTATAAACAATATTACTTATACAGAAACAATAAACTAAATCTTAAAATAAACTTACGAAAATACAACTAAATTATAAATAAAAAATTTGCCCCAGATCACTGTCGATCGGTAGCGTGCCCAGAAGGCTGGCAGCATTGCCACGTTGAATGGCAATGCTGATCCGCTGTGCTAGATATGAACCAGCCTTCTGGTCACGCGTCAAATCGTACAGCTTCTGCCTCACCTCTTTGAAGACCCTGTGCGCGCTATCCCCCCAGGGTCCTAAGGTCTCCACTGCAAACGGCTCAAATATGAAACCATTGCCTATGGTTGCATATTTGCGCCGCTTGAGCAGCTCTGCTGAGTTGGCAGCTGTGCCAGCCTTTACTGAAGTGCCACGGAGATGAGACAGTGCTAGGGTATCAACACATGTTGCGTCCCAAACCAGCGGCTGTCCCATCTTCCATGGCACGAGGGTCATTCCGTCAGGTCTCTTACCATCAGTGCGGGCGAGGCCGGTGGGTTCTAACACAGCCGGTGCTCCCGCACTGGCTAAGGCCCGACGGATGATATCGTTAAGGCTGGCATATAATATTTTAGGAACTGAATAAAAAAAAACCTATCCGCGTCGGGAAATCATGCTTTTTGAATTGTATCAGTTGTTCTTGGACCGTATGTATTTAGTTACTGAAACGCATAAGATGTACGATCATCACAAAATCGGCCCCTTTACATAGGTAATAGATAAATTCCTTCGTGGACGAACTACGTAGGGACGGATCGCGAAATGGACAAACGCCGAAATGACGAGTCGCGTAATGGACGAAATAGGGAATGACAAATAACGAAATGGACGAACTGCGTATTGTCGAATCGCTAAATAGACGCATCATATTATGGACGAACTGAGTAGTAGGCGAACGACTAAATGCGATTTGGACGAACTGCTTATTGGATGAACAGCTAACAAACCCCTACTATGTTTCAGCATTTACTAGTAAAAAGCGAAAAGTAAAGCAGAAGAGGAGACGCATCCGACGACCCGCGCTCCGTGAATGCTCCGTGCGGCTGGAACGCGCCCCACACGTCGAGGCGCTCGCCCGCTACTTGAACACACATGACAGTGAATCTGATAACTGTGAAGAACCCTATGTAGATTTTGAAAAGGAACCTGTTTGTTTACTTTGTGGTGAAAAATTCACTGACATATTAGAGTTGAAGGAACATGCTATAACGCATATTTATATTGAGCAGAGTATAGAAAATTACCAATCTGATGAATACATTAATATTGACAATGAAAAAGACCCAATATGTGATTTCTGTGGGGATATTTTCGCGTTAGAATCGGATTTGATGAAACATATTTGTAAATTTAAAAGCGAGGGGGTCAAATATGAAAAAAATCGCCCCAATCACTCTGTACTACGCGAAGAACATGTGTGTGACTACTGTTTTAAAACATATCAAACAAAATATGGTCTAATACGTCATATTACAAACAAACATTCTGTAATACTTGATAACGTTTACTGTGGTATTAAGGTATTTTCAGGCAACAGCTTATATGAACATAAAAACACAAAATACCCCAATTATGAGACATGTGACAAATGTCAAAAACGATTTAAAACTGCGTGGAACTTAAAAGTACACAAATTGACTGATTGTAAAGATAAACCATTTCAGTGTAAATTATGTAATCAGAAATTTCCGTTTACACATCTTTTGGACATTCATGAACGCAGCCACACGTGTGAGAAGCTGTATACGTGCGAAATATGTAGCAAACGGTTTTCGCGGACAGCATATTTGAATAGACACAGGAAAAGACATGAAAAGGCACAAAAGCGGACAATGGAACAAACACGGGACCAAAACTCGGAAAAAGATTATGATTTCATAACATATGGTATTAGTAGGGAGAAACCTTATTCTTGCAAAATATGTTTAAAACCTTTTTCAAAAAAGCTTTCGTTAGAAATGCATAAAGTTAGAAAACAACATTTTGAGATGCGCGCGCCTAGAAATACGATACAATTGATCGAAATGACAGAAATGTCATTTGTATAGCAAATTGAACTAACTGTACGCTTAACTCTAAAAATATGTTAATGATTTTGATCCTTGTGCTATGGGTGCTATTCTGAAATGTGTAAATATCGGCGAAAATAGTAAATATCTAACATCTGCCTCTATCACTCCAATGAAGACGTAATTGGATTGAAAGAGACAGTCGTTCGAGATTTACTGTTTATTATATGTTTGCGGCCCTCCCTTTCTAATAGGTATGATGACTGGCAAGTCAAATCAGCATCTTTTCTCGAACTGTCAAAACGATCACCACTATGGAATTTTATATGAAATACTCAAAAGTGACGTCACGTTTGAGTACTGCCAAATGACCTACTCTTTTACGTTATTTTCAATTTATTAAATAGAAGTTCTGTACAAATATTACTGCAATCTACATCTTAGTAATAATTTCTTCGTGTATTAAGAGTATGTCGTGCGTAATGTTAAATAATTTATTTTAACTACAGTCATCATCCCAATTGTAGGTATGCATCGTGTATTATATTCGGTGCGCGTAGAAAACGAAAAAATGTAAACAAATATGGCTGGTTTTCAATAGCATTTTGTTGTCTTTGACAAATATCGTAAACACGTTTGTAGATTTATGTTGATACTAATAAATACCAATAATTATAACTAAAAATGTACGTGAATTCAAAGTTTTAGGTTGGTGATATAACCAAGATTGTATTCTGAAAGTGCAATAATGCTAGTTTTTATGTTTGTTTACATTTTTTAGTTTTTTGTTGGCGCAAGGAATAAGTAGGTATATTCGCTAAAATGTCCGCGCAAGTAGTTAATTCATTAGCATATTTTGGAGAATATTACTAAATCGGTCTAGTCCCACAATAAGGCTGCTATAAGTGTTTTTTAATTTATTAAATAAGTAAAAAATGGATTTATAAAAAAAATTAGGTACCTATTAATATTTAGTTCGATTAGTACTCGTATGTTTATTATGTACTGTATATTTAGAAAAATATTCACTACGAGAATATTTAGGTAGGTACCATAAAACCACCTAACTATAGTCCAAACGTTCCCAACAATGGTCTAAAACTTATAGTTGCCGATTTCTAAGAATTAATATTTGACAGTTTAGAAATGAGCTGTATATCGCAGCTTTTTAAAATAAACCGTCATAACTCAAAATTGACAAAAATTGAGTTAATGTACTAAAATCAGGGCCGAATTTAGGGGGGGGGGGGGCAACCGGGGCTAGAGCCCCGAGGCCTCCACGAAAGCGGGGCCCCCACAATAGAGATTAAAAAAAAAATCAATTTCCAACTAATTTTTTTTTTGTGTATTGAAAGCGTTCTCCTCCGGGAACTAGATTTCAGCGAAATCATCAACGATTTTTCGGCGAAAAAAGCTCGGAAGATTCCGTTCGTTAAGATTAAATTTCAAAAATTTTATTTCAGATAATTCTCGTTTCCGATTATATTTATATGTTTGTTAAATAATAAAATAATCTATACTTGTTTCCACAAAAAAATCTTGATTGAAAAACTTGACTGAAAAAAATTGTCTACTTTATTTGGAAAATATTTGGGGGCCAGGGGGCCTCCACTGCTTTGTTGCCCCGAAGCCTGTTAACCTCTAAATCCGGCCCTGACTAAAATGCAATGTTTTCGAGAGATGACATGAGTTGTAACGTTTAAAATACGCGATTCAATTTGTGCTAAAGAGGCTAACTTCAATTATGATCCGAAACATGAATAGGAAGGATGCTCATGATGAGAGACATTTTGATATAATATCGCCTTACTGTATAAAAGATGAGTTAAGGTTATTTTAGAGTTTGTATAAAAAAATAGGTCCATTCGAAGTTAACGCGTTTTATGATAAAATATTTATTGAAACTAAATACTACATTTCAGATTATTTCATTTTCAACTATAAATAATCGAATATGTTCCATTAGGTTCAATCAAGGAGGTTGGAACTCTTAGGGCGCCTATAGAGAGACGGCGTGACAGACAAAACCCGTGCCGCGCATATGCGTTTTACGCATATGTGCTGTCAGTACCTCTCGGGACGTCATGGGTATATAAACTATAAAAATATACCAAGAATGCAACATTGCTCTGAAATCTGGTGCAGGAACCAGTCTACGTACGTTAATAAACAAAATTCAAACGTTTCCTATCACAGGTAAGTAAAAAAAGTTATATTAAATTCAATATAAAATTAGTATGGGCGAGAGACATAGTGAAGAGACACGACGCTGAATTTGTTATCGATAGTCTATGTAAACTCTTACAACTAAACGGTGTTAGTAGAAATTCAAAATTTGTTCCCGAGTTACGGACGTTTCCTATGTATAAGTAAGTATAATTATGTGTATTTCTTTATTTAAGTACATATATATATATATCGTCGCCTAGCACCCATAGTACAAGCTTTGCTTAGTTCGGGGCTAGGTTGATCTGTATGAGACTGTCCCCCAAACATTTATTTATTTATTTATATTTAGCAATAATATAATATTTATCTAGAGTGCAGACAATGAAGCAACTATACAAAAACATATAGTTTAAGAAATTCTGACTTAATTTTTAGATTTCCCATAGAACCATGTGTCAGAGAACGCTGGATAACGGCGACTGGAAAGTTGAACTGGTTTCCGCAAAAACACGACACAATTTGTTCGGATCACTTCCAAAATGACTATTTTGTAAAAACAAATCCAAGATCTATATTGTCATCCAATGCCTGTCCAACTTTAAAACTCCATCCTACGTTTGATAAGGTAAGTTAGCTTTGCTAAATATTTTATTATGTTTTAAAAGTAAAGTACCTTTTAAAGGATTTCTGATGTTATCTTTTATACATATTAATTTAAGTATGTAATTTCCAGGTAGTATTCATATAACCTAAGTTTTTAAATAAATAAAGAGAGTAATAATAAATATTATTTATTGCACACCTTGAACAAACAAACCAATGCAAAGGTAACATATATAACTAGACAGAGGTTAAACAACAGGCGGTCTTAAGACCGTCTAGCCTTACCCTTAACACTTGTTGTTTAACTTTAACCTTAAAGCTAACAACTTAATGTAAGTAGGTTCTTATTGTAAATATAAATTCAAATAAATGTATAAATTTTACTGTTTTTATATCATTCATAACGACATCATTTTAGTGAGATTTTAAAAATGAGAATGTTTGAATAGCTCTTTTCAAGTAACATTTTTAGTCAAATAACTGTTATGTTAACTGTTATGTTATGTTAAACTTATGTGCGCGCGTTTATGGATGTGGATCGGCTGGTAGCTTCTTGGGACAGGTTCAGCAGCAATAATTTGAAGACTTTTCAATTTGTATAGGTTTATGTACCACAAATGTACTAGTTTGTTAATTAAACCTATACAAATTGAAAAGTCTTCAAATTATTGCTGCTGAACCTGTCCCAAGAAGCTACCAGCCGATCCACATCCATAAACGCGCGCACATAAGTTTTGGTCCTTCGATTCGCTTCACATCTTACAACTCGATGCACGCATATGTGCAATATTTAAACTATTTTCTTTTTGTTCATTTCTATGTACCACAAATGTACTAGTTTGTTAATTAAACCTATACAAATTGAAAAGTCTTCAAATTATTGCTGCTGAACCTGTCCCAAGAAGCTACCAGCCGATCCACATCCATAAACGCGCGCACATAAGTTTTGGTCCGGCTCGAAGGACCAAAACTTATGTGCGCGCGTTTATGGATGTGGATCGGCTGGTAGCTTCTTGGGACAGGTTCAGCAGCAATAATTTGGAAGACTTTTCAATGTGTATAGGTTTAATTAACAAACTAGTACATTTGTGGTACATAGAAATGAACAAAAAGAAAATAGTTTAAATATTGCACATATGCGTGCATCGAGTTGTAAGATGTGAAGCGAATGCTGGAGTGGGGCTCAATTCTCCCGTACTAATATCCTTGACCAATCAGAGAGGCTGTAGATGTCGTGATATCGGCGCTGATTGGCTCCCGATGATGCGATGCGGGTACGATAGGCGCCGTAGGTTTCATAAAGTATAGTCTCCCACAAGTGTTGCATTAACATACTCCCGGCCTTGGAAACTGCTGGTTTACAACATAGCGTGACTAAGAAACCAGTCCTGTGTCGGCTCTGTATTTATTGGTCGGGTTGTAATAGCGGGCATAATTTTGAGAACGCCCGTCTTACAGTTCCTCCTGCAGCCGTCCTTACATCAGCCACCCTGGAGACACCATCCTTGCCTGGATACGTCTTGACAACTCTGCCTAGGCTCCATTTGAGAGGTGGGGAGTTGTCTTCTTTCATAACGACCAGCGTATTCTCTTTAAGGTCACCGAAATTCACGACTTAACGAAAAACTATTCTTGGCATCACGTAAAGGGTGAAAATAACCCCGCGGACCTGATGTCGCGATCGCGCCCATTACATCTTACAACTCGATGCACGCATATGTGCAATATTTAAACTATTTTCTTTTTGTTCATTTCTATGTACCACAAATGTACTAGTTTGTTAATTAAACCTATACAAATTGAAAAGTCTTCAAATTATTGCTGCTGAACCTGTCCCAAGAAGCTACCAGCCGATCCACATCCATAAACGCGCGCACATAAGTTTTGGTATTTTTTAAGACTGGTCCGTTGCTTAAACGAATAATACCGTCTTGAATCAAATCCCAATTTCTATGAAAGTCAACCGATAGACCTGCTGATAGGGGCAGATATTTATTGGGATTTGATTCAAGACGGTATTATTCGTTTAAGCAACGGACCAGTCTTAAAAAATACGCAATTAGGCTGGATTATATCTGGGCCTATAAAAAACCAACGTATTCGGAGCCCAAACGTTAGATGCAATTTTATGCAAACGATAGACATGCAAGTTTCTATAGACCAACAGTTACGTAAGTTTTGGGAGCTCGAAGACGCCCCGATAAGTCAACGGGTTAATGAATCACGCAGCGAAGAAGAGCTTATTTGTGAGAATCTGTTTGTACAGACCACAAAAGGGCTCGATGATGGCAGGTTCTGTGTGAATATTCCGTTTAAACAATCACCAGACATTTTAGGCGATACATTTGGAGCTGGTCAGTGACCTCACGTCTGATGGTTACTTATTAGCATTAAAGCGATTTATATCACGAAGGGGTAAACCTGTTGAAATCCTGAGTGATAATGGAAAAAACTTCGTCGGACTAATGAACGATTTTGAAAATTTTCTGTCGAGTATATCTGGCGATATACAAGAATATGCATTATCGCAAAAAATTAAATTTCGCATGAATCCGCCTTATGCTAGCCATTTCGGCGGTATGTACGAGGCAGGTATTAAAAGTTGTAAATACCATTTGCGGCGCGTTGTAGGCAACACACATTTGACGTTCGAAGAGTTGAGCACGGTTCTGACTCAGATCGAAGCCGTGCTCAACTCTAGACCACTTACACCAATGTCTTCGGATCCCAATGATTTTTTACCGCTCAGCCCGGGGCATTTCTTGATTGGTCGCCCACTAACTGCGCCTGTGTGTGCTAGCCTGAACGACATTCCTGAGCATCGGTTGACGCGTTATCAAAGAGTCGAACAAATTCGCCAACATTTTTGGAGCCGATGGTCACGGGAGTACGTCACGGAACTACAAGCTCGATCAAAATGGAAGTTTCAATCCGATGACCTTAAAGAGAATACGCTGGTCGTTATGAAAGAAGACAACTCCCCACCTCTCAAATGGAGCCTAGGCAGAGTTGTCAAGACGTATCCAGGCAAGGATGGTGTCTCCAGGGTGGCTGATGTAAGGACGGCTGCAGGAGGAACTGTAAGACGGGCGTTCTCAAAATTATGCCCGCTATTACAACCCGACCAATAAATACAGAGCCGACACAGGACTGGTTTCTTAGTCACGCTATGTTGTAAACCAGCAGTTTCCAAGGCCGGGAGTATGTTAATGCAACACTTGTGGGAGACTATACTTTATGAAACCTACGGCGCCTATCGTACCCGCATCGCATCATCGGGAGCCAATCAGCGCCGATATCACGACATCTACAGCCTCTCTGATTGGTCTACGATATGAGTACGGGAGAATGGAGCCCCACTCCAGCATTCGCTTCACATCTTACAACTCGATGCACGCATATGTGCAATATTTAAACTATTTTCTTTTTGTTTATTTCTATGTACCACAAATGTACTAGTTTGTTAATTAAACCTATACACATTGAAAAGTCTTCCAAATTATTGCTGCTGAACCTGTCCCAAGAAGCTACCAGCCGATCCACATCCAGAAACGCGCGCACATAAGTTTTTTGGTCCTTCGAACCGGATTGATTTTTTCTATGGTAAGCACATCTGTTACGACATTGTGGGATTATCCGCATTGTAAAAAAAAAAAAGTAACTTCAATATCAATTTGTTTAATTATAAAAATAAATTGATGTTTTCTAATCTTGTATTGATTACAGCGCCCTCTCTAGCAAATTCAACGCAGCGTAGAGTTGCCGAGCTTGCAGACGATTATGTGATGCATACGTCTTAGGAGTGTGGCTTAAGGTTGTAGTACCTTCGAAACATTACGTACAGATGTCGCTAGTGATTAGATTCACAATACCATTGGAAAAATTCGCTGTGATCGACGGAAGGTCGTCTGGTGTAATTGGAAGCACGTTGGACCGGCAATCCAGAGGCAGCGGGTTCGAATCCCGTGACAACCAGAGTCTTTCGTAGTTGATTTTTTCTATGGTAAGCACATCTGTTACGACATTGTGGGAAATAACTGTTGGTTTTAATCTATCGATAAAAATATCGAGCCATACCACAACACTATTTACATTAACATGTCGAAATTACCTGACACGGTCGATTTCTATGAAAATGACAGCCAAGGCCGCCTCTATCTCTAAGGTTACACACTAAAGAGGTCCGTGCTCTGTGGGTTCAATTGTTTTATTAATCGTGCTATTCATATGCAAATACTCCTCATTGATATGATAATAAATGACTGATTATTTAGGAGATAAAATTGTGGATCATAGTTGCAGTGTTGGACCATAGTTGCAGTTTTGGACCATAGTTGGGTAGTTTTACGGTATCTCAATATATTTAAGCCGTTCATATTGTTACGTTTAAGCGGTAACGTGTAATAGATAGATCTAAGTAGAAACATATACAGAGTGACATTGTCGGTCGTGGAGCAGGAGTGAACCAGGGTACTAAGGGGTGTACCGATAAAAAACTGGCAAATTCAAATGAAAAAATCGGGTCAATATAGTTAGATAGCTATAATTTCATGCTTTGGAAATCAACTAGGAAGCCTTAACTTAGCTGACTGTAGTACTTTTGTGTCACTGTGTGTACTTTTGTGTACTCACAGTACAGCTTCTTCGAAACCTCTTCCAAACTATTTTTTGCCAAACATTTTTTTCTTTTTTTGTATGCAGTTTTCTAAATTATGGGACTGTTGTCAATATATCTGGCTATTCTTCCCGTGTTCCTTAAGATATCCTTGACGTATGCATACTATCCTTGATACTTTTTGGGACTGATTTCGCTTCATAAAACTATACCAAAGAGACTAATATTTGTATAGGATTAAATAATTGATTAAAGACCCATAAAAAATTCACATAAAATGTGACATAATTCCCTTCACAGAGTAGTACTGCGCCCAAGGTAGGGGTATATTAAAAAAAACTTGGAGATTAACCAGAAATATAGGTCACTTCTGCAGAACACGAAATCGTGCAGTGGAGAATAAAAAGCTTGGAAAAATATTTTTCGAAGGGGTTCTGGAGAACTTGTATTGTGAATACTGAAATTGCAGTAGCAACATAAAAGGACCAAAGTTAGCTAATTTAAGACCTCCTAGTTAATTACAAAAGCCAGAAATTACAGCTTTTTAACTATATTGACCCGATTTTTTCATTTGAATTTGCCAGTTTTTTATCGGTACACCCCTTATGGACGGCCATGGTAGTTACAATGCCGTTGATAAAGATATCCAAAAATCTATGGGCATTTTTAATTATTTAATTTAATGAGATAAGACATATCTAGGACAGAAATTAGTTTCTGAGTTATGAAATGTAATGAGAATGAAAATATAACTGCAATGAATTGTGCATTTTAGACCCTCAAAATATGTTCACTTCTGCTGGATATGACTGACCAAAATATATGAATTATATCGAAGTTGTAATGTATTTTTGCCCGTGACAATACTACCTAATATTTAATTATGTAATATTTGTCGGGATTTGTTGAGCAAAACCCACATATGTAAAAAAATATAATAAACCAGCGTGTTATGTTAATGATGTACATTTATTTCTATTTTCGGAATTCCCAACAATTTAGGCGATCATGTGCAATTTCTTATAGATATTCTAAATTACAAATTTATTCCTGAATTATGATTGAAATTAAATTGAAAAGACGTGAGTTCTGGTTTGACTAGGTATTATACCATTCGTCCAGTAGAAAACAAAAAATGTAAACAAACATAAAAACTTTCATTATTCCATTATCACGCATTTTTGGAACACAATATTTTTTTATTACCAGACATCGGAAGAATGTGCGTCATTGTTCGCAATAATATGGACATGAATAGAAAGTTGGCTAAATAATTAATCAATTAGGTAATCATTTTTCAGAAAATTACCTACTCGACACTGGCAACTATGAAAACCTTTGTAGGTAAATAGTCACCTTAAAGCTTCAAAATCAAATTTCAAGAAGTTATTCCTTCCTTTCATGTCCATATTATTGCGGACAACGGACAATGAAGCACATTTGTCCGATCTCTGTTTACTTACTACCAACTTAAAAACCTCGAGTTCACATACATTTTTAGTTAAAATTATTGATTCACGTAAAAATATATCTACGAACGTGTTTCACGATACGTATCAAAGACTTTAAATGCTATGGAACGTCAGACATATTTTGCAAAAAAATTGTACATAATTAAAAATGTTAACACTTTCGCAACCAGGCAAAATTTCGAACAACACCCCAGAAACCGACAGTACCCGCTAGGCGGGCAAGGACGTGAAATTCAATGCCGCACGCCGTGAACCCGCTAGGCGGGCACGCGTCTGACGCTCAGGGTTGTGCCAAATGAATTTCGTAAACGTGATAGTGCTACGATTAGCTTTTTTAAATAGAGTAACGAAGTCTCTCACGAAGTTACATTTAGTATAACAAGTACAGTGAGAGTCAGAATGGCGGGTGTACCTCTACAAATACAAAATTCGACTATACTAAAAAAATGTACTCAAAATGTACTATTTAGTACCTATTTAAAAAAAAAATTTACCCCTCCGTACAAAAAGTTATTACAATGTTCAGGTATACCCGCCGTTCTGACTGTCAAGACGGCGGGTGTATGCTGGTTCACCGGGAAGCTATTGATTATCGACAAATCCTATTGACTCAAAAAATGTACTAAATTTGTACTTTCATATGCAGTTTAAATTTTAGTAATATAATTTGTAATTGCGGAGTTATGCAAATTTACTTTTTTCGACTCTTCGTCTTCTTCCTAGCGTTTATTTCCCGGTTTTCTACGGTTCAAGGAAAAAAAGAATTTAAGTAGGTATGTAAGTGTATCTAACTAAGTACCTACTCACTTATTTTTTTAACTCTAGAGAAGAACGAATGTCGCTGAAAATAGCTGTCACTCAGAACAAATTCCGCGCCAGCTTTAGTAAATCGACGTATTACACTTGTAAATAAAACTTACTAAAGGTTTCCTTTAATATTTTACACCAAAAACACTTTTGTAATGAAATAAATAAGACTCATTGCCTTATTGTCATTATATTTTATATTTATATATTTGTTATCCATCACATTTTATTATCAATCAGATTTTGCTTGGCAATCACATATTAACTAAAACTTAAACTTTTACAAAGAATTAGCACATACAGGGTGTTAAATACAAATGGGTCAGTGATGGCAGCTATAAGATCCCGTGCTGCTACGCAAAATTGGTCTTAGAAAATCACAAATGAAGATTGGCGTTTACAGACACTTATTGACAAACTTTTTTTTATGCTACTTATTCGACTCCCTGTCTATCCAGGATGAAAAGCTTGTATGGGACAATTTCCACTGAAAAGGAGCAATTTTAATGAAACAGTTTTCTTCGGTTTGTGCCTTTTTGATAGAAAATAGCTTTCGTCAATCGACATTCGTTCTTCTCTAGAGTTAAAAAAATAAGTGAGTAGGTACTTAGTTAGATATACTTACATACCTACTTAAATTCTTTTTTCCTTGAACCGTAGAAAACCGGGAAATAAACGCTAGGAAGAAGACGAAGAATCGAAAAAATTAAATTTGCATAACTCCGCAATTACAAATTATATTACTAAAATTTAAACTGCATATGAAAGTACAGTACATTTTTTTGAGTCAATAGGATTTGTCGATAATCAATAGCTTCCCGGTAAACCAGCATACACCCGCCGTCTTGACAGTCAGAACGGCGGTTGTACCTGAACATTGTAATACCTTTTTGTACGGAGGGGTACAATTATTTTTAAATAGGTACTAAATAGTACATTTTGAGTACATTTTTTTAGTATAGCCGAGTTTTGTATTTATAGAGGTACACCCGCCATTCTGACTCTCACCAAGTACAGTATACCTTTTAAATTTGCCTCTTTTACTACTACCTAAGTTTGTTGGAAACACTACCACATAGTTTGTATGACTCGATCGTGATTTTTGTTTTGATTTTGCCTTAACCCATGCAGGCATAATCAAAACAAAGCATAGGCAAATTAAAAAAAATATCGTTCGTTCTAGCCTCCTCGCTATCGTGTAGAGCAGAAAATTCTAACTTCAAAAAATATAGAAAAAACGGGCTAAGTGCATGTCGGGCCATGTTCAGTGTAGGGTTCCGTAGTTATTCAAAAACGGCTGGGCCGATTATGTTCGCAATAGTTTTATTTTAAAGTATTCTATAAGCCCATGATTTTTTTCATAATTTTTGGGCCTACGGATCAAAAGTTAGAAGGGGGACTATTTTTTTTTCTTCTGGAGTAATTATCTCCGAAAATATAGACTTTAGAAAAAAAGTTTTTTTAAGACCCTCATTCTTTTTAAAAGACCTATTCAAAAACTATAGGATTACAGAAAATAAAAAAAATCATCCCCACTTCACCAGTTGGGAAGGTACCCGAAAAAAGATTTTTTTCTAGTTTTTATTGTACCACTTTGTTGGCATGATAAATATGTATACCTATACCAAATTGCAGATTTCTAGTATTAACGGCCACTGAGCTATGCTGCGGAAAAAGTGAAATCTGTTTCGCAGTAGTATGAAAAGCGCTATGTCCTGCATAATTGTGCAATCGTTTATAGGGGTCAAAGCGTAACGTCCTCGTTTATAATAATATATGGCCGCAGTAAGTCTCCTTTAACATAAACATACGAAGTTATAACTTATAACTGGTAAAACCCCACTGCAAGACCGTTTTTATGTACCAGTGAGAGGCTAAAGCTAGCGAGAGACAGCCGTGTGGGCTTAAAAATCAAACTTTTAATTTAACCAGTGTTAAATGCTTATATTAACCGTTAATATACGTTAATGTCAGTAGCGTGCGTTTGACATTCCCACATTATTATATTTTAAATTAGTGGTGATTGACAAGAAAATAAATGAAAACAACTTGAAAACTTTATACAGGGTGTAAGTCTAATACGGGCGAAGCTCTTAACGGGTGTTAGTTTACGACATAATAAGTACATTCAAATAACTTTTACTTAAAATTAAAGCAACAAAATTTTCCATACAAAATAATTCGGCGCGCAATGTAGAGCAACATACGCCAGTTAAACACTCGTTGACAGTTAATTTCAAAAGCAAATGACATAACGGCCATTTAACAATAACAAATGTTCGTACCTACATTGCTGCTCCGATAATCTTAAAAAAATTCTGTGGGGTCATAATTAAGAGTAACTTTTAAAAAACCTTGTAATCCATGATTACACTAATGAATCCCATGTCTGGTTTAATTGATCGCCCGTATTAGATTTACACACTGTATATAGTTACGAGTGTGTGATCAGCTGACAGGAAAACTTGGAAGAAAAACCTAAAACATAAAGTCTTATAATAATAAAACAACACTTGTATTTTAAACCAGTCTTGTAAAAAAAAAATATTAGATTAGGTATAGAGAAAAGAAAATGAAAGAGAAAAAATAAGATTTAGATATGTAAAAAATCTCTAAGCCTTACATGTGATTTATTTACATTTTAAATTAAATATCATTGTGAAATACTTCATTGTTAAAAGTACTGACGAGAAACTGAAGGAAAACAAATTAAAAGCCTTACATGACGTATGTTAACAGCTAACAGGAAAACTTGGAATAAAAACCTTACACAGTGCTTCTAACATGTGATAATTATCAGTGATCGGTTTTTTGGGTGCCCCTAGCGGGATTTCGCGTGAAAAAAATTCGGGTGTGACTATAAAATTTTATTTAACACTATTGGATTTTACACACAATAATACTTTATGTAACAGAAATATGGCAATATAATTAAAGTTTATTTTTCAAGTTAGGTACTATAGGAGACCCGCCGGGAGAATCCAAAAAACCGATCACTGGATATCACAAATCAATTATTTACTTAGGTAACTCAAAGTCAAAGTGTTATTTATTCAAGTACAGTCGCCATCAGATATATTGGAGCGGTCAGAATGTTCACAAATATCTGAACGAAGGCGTCATAGAGTGACGGAGAAGAATCCCCGAAATTTTTGAATCCCGTGTCTCTTATTTACACGGGAGTACGTATCTTTTATTCGTGTTTATAGCCGATAGTTCATAGCTTTGTAGCTCGCGGTGAAACCAGTGCATATTATTGGTCGCAAGACATGAAGATCGGTGTAACGGTGAATTATGTTGGAAAGCCAAGTAAAATCTAATAAAAAGAATAAAAGATGACTGTGACAGTAAATTTGGACGACATTTTGCTTAAATTTAGCGTGTGGAGCCGATATCACGCTGTGGCGTCTGTATGTTTGACTCTAGTGAATGTGTTCCAAATAATATCATACAATAACTATGTGTTTATCACCGAAGAGGTCAAATACAGGTAAATATTTATTTATTTTTAATTTGAGAGAAATTGTGACGACATTTTTTTAATATTACGGGCTTAATATCAGAAGGTATTCTCTTCCAGTCAACCTTAATTACGTCCTTATAATGTGTATGTGATGTTAATAAACAATATGGCCTAATGAACGTAATAATATCTATAAGTATTAATTACAGTATAAAGAGTAAGGTACAAACAAGTAAAATAAAAGTAAAGTAAAATTATGAAATAAAACTATGATACACGGATAAACTCGCGTATATATTAATTAAATTAAATCCTGTAACGTGTTCGAAACCGTTACCGAAAAAAATATTAAGTTAAAATTAATTACCATAAGTAAGAGATACATATAAAAAAATATACCTATTACACCATACAAAAAATCATTTAAATCTATTGCACTGCGATCTGACATGTTATAAGTTATAAGAATACCGTTTTCCTTATTCTATTGTCAATTAACCTACTGGTACGGCCCGTTAGCGAAACCGGTATTAGTGTGAATAATGTGATGTTTATTATTCATTCACTTAATGGGACGTATAATGGACGCTTGTGCAGATTTTCCTTTAATCATATGCGATATCTAAAAGGATATGTGCCAATCACTTAATTTATCTCATCAACATACAATACACACTCGGTCAATGAATACGGGTCAGGTGGTTTTTTTCATAGAAAATAATGCAAACATGGAGATTACAAATATTTTTTCAAAATATTTATAGTGTAGGTAAAATCTATTTTTAAATCAGCTTGTATTGGAATTTCCCTAAATTTATAAATAAATAAAAAAACTCTAAAATTGTCGTTAGGTCGGTTTGTAGACAAAAATGTAGATCGTTTAAGAAATCACCTAAAATGTATGGTAATACGAGTTTTTTAAATCATGAGTTGATATTTTTATATCTACGGAGTCATCTGACGATAAAATTCCATGTTTTTCGGATCGGGTGAAAACTTCAGGGAAAATCCAATACAATCTGATGTTAAAAACGGTTCCACTTGTATTATAAATATTTGTAATCAGCATGTTTCCAGTATTCCACCTGACCCGTATTCATTGACCGCCAGTGTATGAGTAGCTTTGTAATGAACTGATTTTATAGGGTTAAACCTGCACCCTCGATATTTTACCTCTTGTTTTTCCGTGAAATAAAAAGATAGTGAGGACACTTGCATATTATATGGGTGAATCAACTTTTTTCTGGCTGTTATTGCCATGGTTAGGGTCACTTAAATCACGCTGGTTTTATGCAAAATTATACTACTTGAATTATACAAACTACATTAGGTACTGCGATCGCCAATACGCTTGCCCAGCGTGGCAATTATAGGCATTTACCTCCTAATGCGTCTACGCATAGTTAATTGGAGAGGTCTACGTCCAGCAGTGGACTGCATGAGATAGGCTGAAGATGATGTGTTATCACAAATACATGTTCCTTGGTCGTGGCTGCCTATGTATCTATTACATATATCGTCGCATGGTATCCACATCGCAAGCCTTAATTGAGCTTACCGTGGGACTAGGTCGATTTCTGTAAGATGTCCCAAGATATTTATTTATTATTTCAGATGCACAAATTACTCAGGTCACGTGAACGCAAGCAAGAATTCAGAGATTGATGGATGTGCGGCAGATTCGTGCTCTCAGTGGACCTATGACGATCCTCACAGTTTTGTCGCTGAGGTAAGATCACCCCAACGCATGCAGAATTAAAATTATATGTCACGTTTTTGGGCATTTTCACCTTTTGGGTCACCCAATTAGCGTGAAGTTAAAAAAACCTTAATTTCAGTCAGCTTTGTAACGACAATTAAGCTCTAAATTTCAGTTTTGGTGTTCATTTTACAAACTGTAAGCCATATTATAATATAAAAACGCCGATCGAGTTTAAATTCCTAAAGATATTATACTCGTACTGTACTTTACTGTCGTTACAAAGCTGACTGCAATTAAGGTTTTTATAATTTCACGCTAATTGGGAGTCCCTTTAAGTGAAAATGCCCTTTTGTGTCGATGATCATAAAGGGTAGCTAGCAGGGTAACCTAAGAAGATTGCTCCCTAGCCATAGAAGCCCACCTCCGATGTAGATGAATAAAGGCCTGGCCACGACATGGGGCCTATTTCTCGAAAGCTTGTAACTTGTAATACAAGCGGAAGTCCTTATCTAATTAATGATGTTAAAAAGTGACTTCCACTTGTATTACAAGTTACAAGCTTTTGAGAAACGGGCCCGTGGTCTAACGAGACCGGCGGCAATCTATAAGTTAAAGCGAGATGGCGAAATGAGAATTCCCTCTTGTCACGTATGGTTTTCCGCTAAGTCGGTCGCCTTAGACTACTGTCGTGGCCAGCTATGCTATTCTCTTCTCTTATTCACACATTCGACGCTGCGTTCGTCAACGAGCTCGACGTCGAGACAATTGTCTAAAATCCTAGCTGTTTGATTTGACATTAGGAATCGAGGCCGTGAGCGATTTTGTGGGCGAGTTCGTCGCTGTTTTTCGTTAGAGAATAAGAAGTTCGTACATTAAACGTCAAACTCTTGACGCAGTGTAGTTCCAGCTCACGCCGCATTCGTCGCCGAGCACTAGTGTCGTTTAAAGTACATAGTGAATACCATTTTTAGGCTCGACGCTGCCGCAGCCTGACACAGCGCTGACAGCAAGGCGGTTTCCTTAGTGAATAACACTGGCCATAAGGTCCGAGCTGGGGTGAACGACATCTAATATTATAATGTACATTTTTGTTGAGCAGTTCGAGTTGGCGTGCCAAGAATGGAAGCGAACGCTGGTGGGCAGCGTGCACTGTTTCGGCTGCATGCTGGGGCTGCTCATCGTTGGCCCTCTGTCAGACAGGTGACGATTAACCGTAGCTGAATTTAAACTTTCGTGAGACTTAATAACTTAGGTGGGTAAAAATTATTTTCGTTGTCTTGTTTCATACCACTCTGTCACGCTTCTATTTGCTGCTTCGACTCAGTATATAAAAAAATCCGGTGCGCTTGTATTTCTTTTTCACGCCAGATTTTAATCCATACATCAAAAATTGGAAACAAAACATCATCTCATACAAAAATCACAACTGTGTCACGTTTTTTGGGAACACAAAATAAGAAAACGAAAAGAATTTTAACCCAGAAGCAGTACCAGAAGCAAGTCCAGTTAAGTCAAATGATTCTTTATTCAAATTGGGATAGCAACAAACTCTTTTGAATGGTATAAGTTACACATAAAATTAAAACTACTTCCGGTTCTAACCTAACCACTGACCCGAGAAGAACCGGTAAGAAACTAGGCGGGACTTGTTTTTTCTAATAATCATAGGTACAGCTTACAACAACGCCTTGCAGCCCTGGCCTACTACCGCGAAAATCGAAATTCGTAAATTTCAAGGATTTTTCTCTGTCACTGATACGAAGGCGTCATTAGAGTTAAAGACACAAATTCCTTGAAATTTACGATACTTTTCACGGTAGGGCTGTTGGTCTCTAGAAAAAAGCCTCTATATAATACGTGGCTTTTTCCTGAGTTGTTGTTGCAGGTTGCAGATTGCGAAGTTCCCGAGCAATTTTTATATTTTATTTTAATGAAATTATTTACTATTTTTATTTATATATTTACTATTGTTATTAGATGAAGACTGGTATTCCTATCAGTAAGTGACTCTTTATAAATGTTTTTTCAGGTTAGGACGGAAGACCTTGACAGTGACGACCTGCATTCTCGGCAGCCTGCTCGGCCTGATGAAGAGTTTTATGACAAACTACTGGATGTATGTGGCTTTTGAGTTCCTGGAGGCTGCGCTCGGAGATCCTACCTCTTCGTCGTTTACGTTGTGTATGTGATCCACTCCACAGAATTAGATTTGGATAGAAGAAACAAGTTCATTCATTTGTATGGTGGCCGAGCGTGTAAGATTTTGTACTGAAGTTGTTACTTGCCTATGATTTTAAATATGTCTCAGGCCCTTGAGTATTCATATTTTTTCGTGTTGTTGCAATTAATATTACTTAAGGAGGCATTATTAATGTTTTTGTTCACTTCAATTTACAAAATTTGACGCCCGAAAGCTGCAAGCTGCGATCAAAGACGCACAACTCAGTGGATTTCACTGAGTTCTTTTGACACGCTAAGTATATGTACTTAGCGTGTTGCTTGATCTATGGTATATATGACATCTGTGATCCACTCGCTACTTAATTTAGTAATTCAATATATCCCTACTTAGGTACAATCGGACGTGCTTGCATCTTCTAGCTGAATTATTTTTGGAAAACAAAGCTAAACTATTAAAATAGTACAATGCGATACAAGTGCGCAGAAAATAAATATCGAAACGAGTCGAGATAAATTTAAGCATGACCGAAGGGAGTGGTATAAATCGACACGAGTTACGATTTTCCTTTTTGTACGTGTCTCGTAGGTACGACGTTTTTAATACGTACAGATGGCCCTTTGAAGTTTTGGACGTAACGTAAAATGAGCCACTTCTCGTACTAGCGCGTAAAAAAGGCGCCATATGTACTAAAAAAATGTTTCAACATAAACCCGCGGGTGTCGAAAGAGTCGAGTAAGGAATTGAAGAGCCACTGACCATTCAATTTGATTGATTATGGGCAGCAGCGTCATCATAGTGGACACATTACTGATATCGGCTTGCCAGGCGTGGCGATTATGGGCATTTGCCTCCTAAATGCGTCTACGCATAGTTAATAGGTCGGTTACATATAGGTAGGTATACGTCCAGCAGTGGACTGAGATAGGCTGATGATGTGAAACTAGTGGGAATGGCAGCACCATCTCTCTCGCTATATAATCTTGAAAAGTATTCGCATATAAGATGCCAGCACGTTCAGTATGTGGTATGTAACTATTTGAAAAACAAATCAAAAATATTGAATAAAATAATGTGAGTTTTTCCACAAAATCTTGTGCCGAATTTACACGTTCGCCTCCGGTACTGTTTCACTAAGTGCTTATACTATGCCGATCGAAATTATCTGATAGAAATCGTATGCCAGTGACACGCATGTGTGACCGAAAAGATTGTACTCCTATGCCGGTGACACAGCACTGTGTCAAAAACGTTCGTATTTCGATGCCACTGGCATAGGAGTGAGAACTTGATTAATGCTAGTGGCATAAGAATAAGATTACTTTGATCACGTACGTGTGTCACTGGCATAGGAGTACAGTTTTTTCGGTCACATATGTGTGTCACCGGCGTCGAACGTGTTAAAATAAATTTAAAATGTTGTATATCAAGGACAGCGCAGTTATTAAATAACAATGTATAAATCTTTTTAAGATCTGTAATAAATTATTTTGAATCTGAAGACACCACGGAAAAAACATGTCCAGTGCTTAAAGAAATCAGGGCAAATTCACACCTTATTCTGTTAAAGGTAAGGTGGTTTTTCCTTCTGTAATTTGAATTGACTAGAGATGTTCTTTCCGTGGACCCTTCATTTGATTTTAAATGAAATCCATCTCTTTTTATCTTTGTTTCAGGTATTGAAATGGTCGCCACAGAAAAACGGGTACTATACACCTCAATCAGCGGTTTCGGCTACTCTATCGGGGGAATCCTATACGCGTTAATATTCAGCCAAGTTCCATACTGGAGGAATTTTCTCCGAATAGTTTACGCACCTGGCCTTCTATTCATTTCCTATATTTACCTGATTGATGAAAGTCCTCGATGGCTACTGACAAAAGGGAGGAAGGATCAAGCTGTTGGATTAATAGAATCTGCTGCAGAAATAAACAAAATGAAGTTGGAAGACATAAGTAACATTTCATATAAAGAAGAGAAAGAGGAAAATTTCTCGAAAATTTTGTTAAAGACCTTTAAATCACCATCGTTGTTGTTACGATTTTTTGTCTGTGTTGTCTGGTGGGTAGCTTCTACATTTGTGTACCATGGATTAACAATAAACTCTGTTTTCTTGGAAGGAAACAAGTATGTGAACTTCGGTTTAATGTATGCTGTCGACATGCCAGTTCTAGTGGCTGTGATATTCATATTGAAGAGGTTTAGGAGGAAGATGCCGCTGATTTTTGCGTTTGTGGCGTGCGCTGTCCTGTGTGTTGCTCAACCGTTTGTCCCGGCTGGTAAGTTTGATTGCTGATCTTGATGAAAGAAAGGTTGAATATAAATAAATATCTTGGGACATCTCACACAACTCGACCTAGTCCCACGGTAAGCTCAATTAAGGCTTGTGATGTGGGTACCAGGCGACGATAAGTATAATATAATAGATAGATACATATAGATACTTAAATACGTAGACAGTCCAAGGAACAAATACTTGTGATAAATAAATATACAAATAATGCCCTCGCCGCGGTTCGAACCCAGAACCTCCAGCTTCGTAAGATGAATATATTAACCAATCTGAAATATATTAACCAGAGGTCAAAAAGAAGTCATTGTTAGCAATTATACAATTTATCAGAGTTGATATAACCATCGGGAACCCACCCTTTTAAATCATGGATACTACTTTTACTTTGTCATTATTTGTATTATGATTTTAGGTTTGTAATGTTGCAATGCCGTGTGGTGACGGCAGTAAGAATACATTTGTCACCACCCCAAATCTTCCCGCGGGTGTCGTAATAGTCGACTAAGGGATTGAAGTGTCACTGAGCATTCTTTGATAGAAGATTGATGATGGGCAGCAGCGTCATCATAGTGGACACATTACTGCGATCGCCAATCCGCGTGCCCAGTGTGGCTATTATGGGCATTTACCTCCTAATGGTACATTTCAAGAGAATGTCGGATACGTGACGTCGTTCTTCGCGTACGTCTAAGAAAGTTACGACTATAATTTTTGGTGTATCTTAATTTTATAAGTGGGTGTTTGTATTTATAAAGAATTCTTGCACTTTCCATATATTTCTAAGGTACTCTCATATTCATATAAATTTATTGATTGTATAGTCATGTGGCAGTCTTTGGGGGAGGCCTATGTTCAGCAGTGGACGTCTTTCGGCTGATATGATGATGATGATGATGATAGTCATGTAGGTACAATGATACAGGTGCTTAGTAGCAATTTTAGAATATCTGAACATGACGCCCCGTCAGGGCACACAGTAACATTACATATAACAATAACTAACTTAACTACTAAGATAGCCATAGCCGTCACGTTCCCGACAAAGTAGACTTTTTCGTGGAATGCACCTAATGCGTCTATTAGATACGTTAAGTGAAGGAGAGGCCTACGTCCAGCAGTGGACTGAGATAGGCGGATGTGATGTGATAAGTAGTAGTAGTAAATCACTTTATTGTACACAGGATATGTTACAACACAGTTATAAAGAAATATAAGTACAAAGGCGAACTTATCCCTATAAGGGATCTCTTCCAGCTAACCTTTGAGAAATTGAGTGGAGATTCGAAAGTTTAGATAGACAAACTCACATGATGTACAATAAATAAATAAAATATATTATCTCTAAATGAATAGAATACACATATAACTTTTATCATAAAATACATAGACTACATATCAGTATACATAAATATTATACAAAAATGATAATGATAATGTTTATGTAAAAAAAAACTGTAATAAAAAGCACACTTTTTAGTACAGATGGTGCATTTTTTAGGCTCTAGTGCGAGAAGTGGGTCATTTTACATCAGGTCCAAAACTTCGGAGAGCCATCTGTACTAAAAAACGTCGTACGAGACACGTGCAAAAACGAAATTCGTAACTCGTGTCGGTATCGGTCGTGTTTTAAAACATCGCCACTCGCAGAATTTTATGTTTTTCGCACTTGTGTCGTAATCAGTGATCGGTTTTTTGGATTCTCCCACGCGGGATTTCGCGTATAAAAAATTACAGGTGTGGCTATAAAAAAAAATAATAATATTACATTATTAACAGTAACATGGCAAATTGCATGGAAATACGTGTAGGTAAATAATTAAAGTTTATTTTTCAAGTTACTATAGGAGACCCGCCGGGTGAATCCAAATCGGTTTTTGGATTCACCCGGCGGGTCTGGTCGTAATGTACTGTTTTAATTGCAGCCTATTCCACCCTCTCCACCGTCCTGTACATGTCCGGCAAGCTCATGTCATCCTTCTACATGTCCATCACGTACATCTTCACGTCGGAGCTGTTCCCAACATCCACCAGGAACTCCATGCACGCTCTGTGCTCCTCCGTGGGCAGGGTCGGCTCCATCATGGCTCCTCAGATGCCTTTACTGGTAGGTTTAATTAGGTACCAATTCCACCCACAAGATAGACGACCTTTTGAAGATCGCCGGGAGAAGGATACAGGTCGCTTCTAACAGGTGTATGTGGAGTATTTGTGTAGGTCCAAAGGGGAGGCATATGTACGTTAACCTCGTGCCTACTTCACGTCAAAATTAACCAAAAGAAGTTTGTCTTATTGACGTAGAGTTAAAACATTGATTGAAGCTTATGTCCTTTGGGTAGAACACAATCATGTAGGCACGAGGTTAAGCAGTGGACGTCTTATGGCCGAAATGATGACGGTGATTTTAATTCCAGCCTCGCTAACCGTGTGGTGACAGCAGTAAAAATACACTTGTCTCCATCCCAACTCTTCTCCTGGGTGTGGTAAGATTCGATTTAGGTAATCATTCATTTATTGAAAAGTGATGATTGAGAGCAGCGTCATCATAGTGGACACACTATTGACACCAACCCGATTGCCAACGTGGCTATAATTGACAATTGTCTTCTAATGTGCCTATACGCATTGGTAATAGGAGAGGCTTTTGTCCAGCGGTGGATGATATAGAATGATGATTGTTTGTCGCTCTCCACCGTCCTCTACATGTCCGGCAAGCTCATGTCGTCCTACATGTCCATCACGTACATCTTCACGTCGGAGCTGTTCCCAACATCCACCAGGAACTCCATGCATGCTCTGTGCTCCTCCGTGGGCAGGGTCGGCTCCATCATGGCTCCTCAGATGCCTTTACTGGTAGGTTTAATTACCAAACTATTTTCATTCCACCCACAAGATAGACGACCTTTTGAAGACCACCTGGAGACGCTGGATACAGGTCGCTTCTAACAGGTGTAGTATGTGGAGTATTTGTGTAGGTCCAAAGGGGAGGCATATGTACGTTAACCTCGTACCTACTTTACGTCAAAATTTACCAAAATAAGTTTGTCTTATTGACGTAGAGTTAAAACATTGAAGCTTAATATGTCCTTCGGGTAGGACACATGTAGGCAGGAGGTTAAGCAGTGGACGTCTTATGGCCGAAATGATGACGGTGATTTTAATTCCAGCCTCGCTAATCGTGTGGTGACAGCAGTAATACACTTGTCTCCATCCCAACTTCTCCCCTGGGTGTCGTAAGAGTCGATAAAGGGGTTGAAGTGTCACTGATCATTCATTTATTGAAGTATGACGATTGAGAGCAGCGTCATCGTAGTGGACACACTATTGTAATCACCAACCCGATTGTCAACCTGGCTATAATTGACAATTATCTTCTAATGTGCCTATACGCATTGGTAATAGGAGAGGCTTTTGTCCAGCGGTGGACTGATATAATCTGATGATTGTTTGTCGCTCTCCACCGTCTTCTACATGTCCGGCAAGCTCATGTCGTCCTCCTACATGTCCATCACGTACATCTTCACGTCGGAGCTGTTCCCAACGTCCACCAGGAACTCCATGCACGCTCTGTGCTCCTCCGTGGGCAGGGTCGGCTCCATCATGGCTCCTCAGATACCTTTACTGGTAGGTTTAGTTAAATAAATAATAAATATCTTGGGACATAATATTATATCACACAAATCGACCTAGTCCCACGGTAAGCTCAATTAAGGCTTGTGATGTGGGTACCAGGCGACGATATATATAATAGATAGATACATATAGAATTATAGATAGATAAATACATAGACAGCCATGACCAAGAAACAAATCATCATCATCATCAGCCTATGATAGTCCACTGCTGAACGTAGGCCTCTCCTATTAACAATGCGTATAGACGCATTAGAAGAAAAGAGAAAGAAACAAATATTTGTGATAAATAATTTAAAAAAAATCCAGCGCACTAGAAAAAGTTGTGAGAACACATTTCACCACTCTAACTCTTCCTGGGGGTATCGTAAGGGTTGACTATTTGACTAAGGGTTTGAAGTGTCAGTGAATATTTATTGAAGATTGATGATGGGCAGCAGAAACATCATAGTGCTGCAACCGCCAACCCGCTTGCCCAGCGTGACTATTATGGGCATTTACCTTCTAATTTATACGCATAGGCTAGGCTGATGATTGTGGCCGTGTGGTGACGGCAGTAAGAATACATTTGTCACCACCCCAACTCTTCCCGCGGGTGTCGTAAGAGTCGACTAAGGGATTGAAGTGTCACTGACCATCATTTGATAAAAGATTGATGATGGGCAGCAGCGTCATCATGGTGGACACATTACTGCGATCGTCAATCCGCTTGCCCAGCGTGGCGATTATGGGCATTTACCTCCTAATGCGTCTATACGCAAAGTTCATAGGAGAGGCCTACGTCCAGCAGTGGACTAATATAGGCTGAAGATGATGATGAGGCTGATGATTTGATGTGATCCGACGCTCTCGACCGTCCTGTGTATGTCCGGCAAGCTCATGTCGTCCTTCTACATGTCCATCACGTACATCTTCACGTCGGAGCTGTTCCCAACATCCACCAGGAACTCCATGCATGCTCTGTGCTCCTCCGTGGGCAGGGTCGGCTCCATCATGGCTCCGCAGATGCCTTTACTGGTAGGTTTCATTAGGTACCTAATAACTACGAGTATGTTCAATCCACCCACAAGATAGACGACCTTTTGAGGACCACCGGGAGACGATGGATGCAGGTCGTTTCTAACAGGTGTATGTTAACAAAGGGGAGGCGTATGTTAAGCAGACGTCTTATGGCCGAAATGATGAAGGTAATTTTAATTACAGCCTCGTTAATCGTGTCGTGACAGCAGTAATACACTTGTCTCCATCCCAACTCTTCCCCTGGGTGTCGTAAGATTCGATAAAGGTGATCATTCATTTATTGAAGAGTGATGATTGAGAGCGGCGTCATCATAATGGACACACTATTGTAATCACCAACCCAATTGCCAATGTGGTTATAATTGATAATTGTCTTGTAATGTGCCTATACGCATTGATAATAGGAGAGGCTTTTGTTTAGCGGTGGATGATATAGACTGATGATTGTTTGTCGCTCTCCACCGTCCTGTACATGTCCGGCAAGCTCATGTCGTCCTTCTACATGTCCATCACGTACATCTTCACGTCGGAGCTGTTCCCAACATCCACCAGGAACTCCATGCACGCTCTGTGCTCCTCCGTGGGCAGGGTCGGCTCCATCATGGCTCCCCAGATGCCTTTACTGGTAGGTTTAATTAGGTACCAATTCCACCCACAAGATAGACAACCTTTTGAAGATCGCCGGGAGAAGAATACAGGTCGCTTCTAACAGGTGTATGTGGAGTATTTGTGTAGGTCCAAAGGGGAGGCATATATGTACGTTAAGCAATGGACGTCTTATGGCCGAAATGATGACGGTGATTTTAATTCCAGCCTCGCTAATCGTCTTGTCTCCACCCCAACTGTTCCCGTGGATACCGTAAGATTCGATAAAGGGATTGAAGTGTCAATGATCATTAATTTTTTGAAGAGTGATGGTTGACAGCAGCATCACCATAGAGGACACACTACAGCAATTACGAACCCGATTGCCAACGTGGCTATAATTGACAATTGTCTTCTAATGTGCCTATACGCATTGGTAATAGGAGAGGCTTTTGTCCAGCAGACTGAAATAGACTGATGATTGTTTGTCGCTCTCCACCGTCCTCTACATGTCCGGCAAGCTCATGTCGTCCTACATGTCCATCACGTACATCTTCACGTCGGAGCTGTTCCCAACATCCACCAGGAACTCCATGCACGCTCTGTGCTCCTCCGTGGGCAGGGTCGGCTCTATCATGGCTCCGCAGATGCCTTTACTGGTAGGTTTAATTAGGTACCAATTCCACCCACAAGATAGACGACCTTTTGAAGATCGCCGGGAGAAGGATACAGGTCGCTTCTAACAGGTGTATGTGGAGTATTTGTGTAGGTCCAAAGGGGAGGCATATGTACGTTAACCTCGTGCCTACTTTACGTCAAAATTTACCAAATCAAATTGGAAGATTGTCTTATTGACACAGTGTTAAAACATTGATTGAAGCTTATGTCCTTTGGGTAGGACACATGTAGGTTAAGCAGTGGACGTCTTATGGCCGAAATGATGACGGTGATTTTAATTCCAGCCTCGCTAATCGTGTGGTGACAGCAGTAATACACTTGTCTCCATCCCAACTGTTCCCGTGGGTGTCGTAAGAGTCAACAAAGGGATTGAAGTGACTATGATCATTAATTTATTGAAGTGTGACGATTGAGAGCAGCGTCATCATAGTGGACACTATTATAATCACCAACCCGATTGCCAACGTGGCTATAATTGACAATTATCTTCTAATGTCCCTATACGCATTGGTAATAGGAGAGGCTTTTGTCCAGCGGTGGACTGTTATAGTCTGATGATTGTTTGTCGCTCTCCACCGTCCTCTACATGTCCGGCAAGCTCATGTCGTCCTTCTACATGTCCATCACGTACATCTTCACGTCGGAGCTGTTCCCAACATCCACCAGGAACTCCATGCACGCTCTGTGCTCCTCCGTGGGCAGGGTCGGCTCCATCATGGCTCCTCAGATGCCTTTACTGGTAGGTTTAGTTACTAATCTGTTGTTATTCCAGCGCATGTTACGATCTCCACTGGCTTGTATCTCCCACGTCAGAACACACTCCTTCGTCGGGATAATTGGCTCCATCATGACTCCTCAGACGCATTTAATGATGGTGAGTAGGTTTAATTACTAATCTATTGTAATTCCAGCGCATGTTACAATCTCCACTGGCTTGTATCTCCCACGTCGGAACACACTCCTTCGTGGTGAGAATTGGCTCCATCATGGCTTCTCAAATGCCTTTAGGTGAGAACTATATCCACAATTCCATCCCATGCCATGCTGCGGCCCTACCGCGATCTACGAAATTCGCAAATTTCGAGGAGTTTGTCCAGCAATAGACAGATATAGGCTGATGATTTGATGTGATCCCACGCTCTCGACCGTCCTGTATATGTCCGGCAAGCTCATGTCGTCCTTCTACATGTCCATCACGTACATCTTCACGTCGGAGCTGTTCCCAACATCCACCAGGAACTCCATGCACGCTCTGTGCTCCTCCGTGGGCAGGGTCGGCTCCATTATGGCTCCTCAGATACCTTTACTGGTAGGTTTAGTTACTAATCTATTTAAAATTCCAGCGCAGGTTACGATGTCCACTGTCCTGTATTTTCCACGTCCGAACGCACTCCTTCGTGGGGATAATTGGCTCCATCATGACTCAGACGCATTTTTACTAATCTATTGTAATTCCAGCGCATGTTACGATCTCCACTGGCTTGTATCTCCCACGTCGGAACACACTCCTTCGTGGCGAGAATTGGCTCCATCATGGCTTGTCAAATGCCTTTAGGTGAGAACTATATCCACAATTCCATCCCATGCCATGCTGCGGCCCTACCGCGATCTACGAAATCCGCAAATTTCGAGGAGTTTTTCCAGCAGTAGACAGATATAGGCTGATGATTTGATGTGATCCCACGCTCTCGACCGTCCTGTATATGTCCGGCAAGCTCATGTCGTCCTTCTACATGTCCATCACGTATATCTTCACGTCGGAGCTGTTCCCAACATCCACCAGGAACTCCATGCACGCTCTGTGCTCCTCCGTGGGCAGGGTCGGCTCCATCATGGCTCCTCAGATGCCTTTACTGGTAGGTTTAGTTACTAATCTGTTGTTATTCCAGCGCATGTTACGATCTCCACTGGCTTGTATCTCCCACGTCAGAACACACTCCTTCGTGGCGAGAATTGGCTCCTCAAATGCTTTTACTGATGAGCAAGTTTAATTACTAATCTATTGTAATTCTAGCGCATGTTACGATTTCCACTGTACTGTACCAATTTTAGAATTATAACTAACGTGATACTCAAACATATTAAAATATTATCGAACCGGGTTACTCGCGTATTTAAATCGATGATTGCTCGATATGTTTCGACCCATTAAGAGGGTCCTCGCTTGGAGCACCCTCGGCCAAAGCCCGACGCGTACTGCGGGCCTGCGCCCTGCTAGAACAGGTAATGGCCGCGGGCGGTCGTGGCGGGGGCGATGCAAGGAAAGATCTACCCTCGGTATGGTATGTACTGTACCGAACACACTTCTCCGTGGTGATAATTGGCTCCATCATGACTCCTTAGACGCATTTAATGATGGTGAGTAGGTTTAATTACTAATCTATTGTAATTCCAGCGCATGTTACGATCTCCACTGGCTTGTATCTCCCACGTCAGAACACACTCCTTCGTGGCGAGAATTGGCTTCATCATGGCTTCTCAAATGCCTTTAGGTGAGAACGATATCCACAATTCCATCCCATGCCATGCTGCGGCCCTACCGCGATCTACGAAATCCGCAAATTGCGAGGCGTTTGGCCAGCAGTAGACAGATATAGGCTGATGATTTGATGTGATCCCACGCTCTCGACCGTCCTGTATATGTCCGGCAAGCTCATGTCGTCCTTCTACATGTCCATCACGTACATCTTCACGTCGGAGCAGTTCCCAACATCCACCAGGAACTCCATGCACGCTCTGTGCTCCTCCGTGGGCAGGGTCGGCTCCATCATGGCTCCGCAGATGCCTTTACTGGTAGGTTTAATTAGGTACCTAATAACTATGTTCGTTCCACCCACAAGATAGACGACCTTTTGAAGACCGGGAAACGCTGGTTGCAGGTCGTTTCTAACAGGTGTATGTTGTCAAAGGGGAGGCGTATGTTAAGCAGACGTCTTATGGCCGAAATGATGACGGTGATTTTAATTCCAGCCTCGTTAATCGTGTGGTGACAGCAGTAATACACTTGTCTCCATCCTCACTCTTCCCTTGGGTGTCGTAAGATTCGATAAAAGTGATCATTCATTTATTGAAGAATGATGACTGAGAGCAGCGTCATCATAGTGGACACACTATTGTAATCACCAATCCAATTGCCAACGTGGTTATAATTGATAATTGTCTTGTAATGTGCCTATACGCATTGGTAATAGGAGAGGCTTTTGTCCAGCAGACTGAAATAGACTGATGATTGTTTGTCGCTCTCCACCGTCCTCTACATGTCCGGCAAGCTCATGTCGTCCTTCTACATGTCCATCACGTACATCTTCACGTCGGAGCTGTTCCCAACATCCACCAGGAACTCCATGCACGCTCTGTGCTCCTCCGTGGGCAGGGTCGGCTCCATCATGGCTCCGCAGATGCCTTTACTGGTGAGTAGGTTTAATTAGGTACCTAATAACTACGAGTATGTTCAATCCACTCACAAGATAGACAGACGACCTTTTGAAGACCACCGGGAGACGATGGATGCAGGTCGTTTCTAACAGGTGTATGTTAATAAAGGGGAGGCGTATGTTAAGCAGACGTCTTATGGCCGAAATGATGACGGTGATTTTAATTCCAGCCTCGCTAATTGTGTGTTGACAGCAGTAATACACTTGTCTCTATCCGAACTCATCTCCTGGGTGTGGTAAGAGTCGATAAAGGGGTTGAAGTGTCACTGATCATTCATTTATTGAAGTGTGACGATTGAGAGCAGCGTCATCATAGTGGACACTATTGTAATCACCAACCCGATTGCCAACGTGGCTATAATTGTCAATTATCTTCTAATGTGCCCATAAACATTGGTAATAGGAGAGGCTTTTGTCCAGCGGTGGATGATATAGAATGATGATTGTTTGTCGCTCTCCACCGTCTTGTACATGTCCGGCAAGCTCATGTCGTCCTTCTACATGTCCATCACGTACATCTTCACGTCGGAGCTGTTCCCAACATCCACCAGGAACTCCATGCACGCTCTGTGCTCCTCCGTGGGCAGGGTCGGCTCCATCATGGCTCCGCAGATGCCTTTACTGGTAGGTTTAATTAGGTACCAATCCCACCCACAAGATAGACGACCTATTGAAGATCGCCGGGAGAAGAATACAGGTCGCTTCTAACAGGTGCATGTGGAGTATTTGTGTAGGTCCAAAGGGGAGGCATATGAACGATAACCTCGTGCCTACTTTACATCAAAATTTACCAAAAGAAGTTTGTCTTATTTAAACATTATTGAGTTAAAAGCAATGGACAGGAGGTTAAGCAATGGACGTCTTATGGCCGAAATGATGACGATGATTTTAATTCCAGCCTCGCTAATCGTGTAGTGACAGCAGTAATACACTTGTCTCCATCCCAAATCTTCTCCTGGGTGTCGTAAGATTCGATAAAGGGGTTGAAGTGTCACTGATCATTCATTTATTGAAGTGTGACGATTGAGAGCAGCGTCATCATAGTGGACACACTATTGTAATCACCAACCCGATTGCCAACGTGGTTATAATTGACAATTGTCTTCTAATGTGCCCATACGCATTGGTAATAGGAGAGGCTTTTGTCCAGCGGTGGATGATATAGAATGATGATTGTTTGTCGCTCTCCACCGTCCTGTACATGTCCGGCAAGCTCATGTCGTCCTTCTACATGTCCATCACGTACATCTTCACGTCGGAGCTGTTCCCAACATCCACCAGGAACTCCATGCACGCTCTGTGCTCCTCCGTGGGCAGGGTCGGCTCTATCATGGCTCCGCAGATGCCTTTACTGGTAGGTTTAATTAGGTACTATAACTATGTTCATTACACCCACAAGACAGACGACCTTTTGAAGACCACAGGGAGACGCTGGATACAGGTCGCTTCTAACATGTGTATGTTATCAAAGGGGAGGCCTATGTTAAGCAGTGACCGTCTTATGGCCGAAATGATGATAGTGATTTTTATTCCAGCCTCGCTAACCGTGTGGTGACAGCAGTAATACTCTTGTCTCTTTCACTTTATCCATGTTATTGAAGCTATTTTTTGAAATTATTGCACAATTCAGGTCGTAACTATTTGTACATTCAGAACATTTCAAATATTGTTTGGTACCTACTAATCTTGTTTCCACATTTGAAACATATAACTGTTCTACAGCCAGCCATAGTTATGATTCCGCAACGTTATGGTTGGTAAATATAAATAATACACTTGTCTCCATCCCAACTCTTCCTCTGGGTGTGGTAAGATTCGATAAAGGGATTGAAGTGTCGCTGATCATTCATTTATTGAAGTGTGACGATTGAGAGCAGCGTCATCATAGTGGACACACTATTGTAATCACCAACCCGATTGCCAACGTGGCTATAATTGACAATTATCTTAATAGGAGAGGCTTTTGTCCAGCGGTGGACTGATATAGACTGATGATTGTTTGTCGCTCTCCACCGTCCTGTACATGTCCGGCAAACTGATGTCGTCCTTCTACATGTCCATCACGTACATCTTCACGTCGGAGCTGTTCCCAACATCCACCAGGAACTCCATGCACGCTCTGTGCTCCTCCGTGGGCAGGGTCGGCTCCATCATGGCTCCTCAGATGCCTTTACTGGTAGGTTTAATTAGGTACAAATTCCACCCACAAGATAGACGACCTTTTGAAGATCGCCGGGAGAAGGATACAGGTCGCTTCTAACAGGTGTATGTGGAGTATTTGTGTAGGTCCAAAGGGGAGGCATATGTACGTTAACCTCGTGCCTGCTTTACGTCAAAATTTACCAAAAGAAATTTGTCTTATTGACGTAGAGTTAAAACATTGATTGAAGCTTATGTCCTATGGGTAGAACACAATCATGTAGGCAGGAGGTTAAGCAATGGACGTCTTATGGCCGAAATGATGACGGTGATTTTAATTCCAGCCTCGCTAATCGTGTGGTGACAGCAGTAAAACACTTGTCTCCATCCTAACTCTTCCCCTGGGTGTCGTAAGATTCGATAAAAGAGTGATGATTGAGAGCAGCGTCATCCATCATAGTGGACACACTACTGCAATTACCAACCCGATTACCAACGTGGCTATAATTGACAATTATCTTCTAATGTGCCTATACGCATTGGTAATAGGAGAGGCTTTTGTCCAGCGGTGGACTGATATAGACTGATGATTGTTTGTCGCTCTCCACCGTCCTGTACATGTCCGGCAAGCTCATGTCGTCCTTCTACATGTCCATCACGTACATCTTCACGTCGGAGCTGTTCCCAACATCCACCAGGAACTCCATGCACGCTCTGTGCTCCTCCGTGGGCAGGGTCGGCTCCATCATGGCTCCTCAGATGCCTTTACTGGTAGGTTTAATTACTAATCTATTTAAAATTCCAGCGCAGGTTACGATGTCCACTGTCCTGTATTTTCCACGTCCGAACGCACTCCTTCGTGGGGATAATTGGCTCCATCATGACTCCTCAAACGCATTTAATGATGGTGAGTAGGTTTAATTACTAATCTATTGTAATTCCAGCGCATGTTACGATCTCCACTGGCTTGTATCTCCCACGTCAGAACACACTCCTTCGTCGGGATAATTGGCTCCATCATAACTCCTCAGACGCATTTAATGATGGCGAGTAGGTTTAATTACTAATCTATTGTAATTCCAGCGCATGTTACGATCTCCACTGGCTTGTATCTCCCACGTCAGAACACACTCCTTCGTGGCGAGAATTGGCTCCATCATGGCTTCTCAAATGCCTTTAGGTGAGAACTATATCCACAATACTATCCCATGCCATGCTGCGGCCCTACCGCGATCTACGAAATCCGCAAATTTCGAGGCGTTTGT
>JALPQI010009112.1:0-54684 GCA_025490895.1 Thaumatotibia leucotreta
GATATTTGATATTTATTATGTATGATATAAGATATTATAATTTATTTGAAAAAAAAAATAGTGTACAGCATAAGATGACAGGTACATTAAAATAGAGATTAACCATTTAACTACATAATAGCATGCAAATCATTGTGGCACTTATGAACTAAAAACTGAACTAAATTGCAGCAAACAAGGTGTAGGTATGGTAGGCTTGTGATGTCTGCTAGGATGTGGTTGTATGTTTTTATTGCCATTGTATCTTGCACCAAGTTTAAATACAGTAGTCATACCTAAACATCCACATGTCTGGCCATTTCGCAAATTCACCTAAATATTGATGCTTCTTGCAAATCATGTATATGAGTATTCGTAATGACTCGGCAGTTCACAACAAAACAACGTGTATAATGGACATTGGCCTTGGGGCCTAATTATAGAATCTACTAGTCAAACGATGTTTTTGTTGTGCAACGTTATTTTATAACTCTATAAATAAATATACAACATAATTATGTCGTACATATTATGTACAATGAAATCAAACTATTTTGATTAACCTCAAACGGGGCCCTGCGACTTTGTACTGAGGTTGTTGGACGCATTTACTCGCTGTATCGCAATGCTGATACGTTGTGCATAATAGTTAAAGCCTTTAACGAAAAAAAAATTCAACTTGATAATTTGTGTGTTACTATGCTAAGATTATGCTAACATTTTATTCATGGTATCGGTTTACGAATACAATAGTTAACCTGGTTCCTGTACTAGGAAAAGCCTGTACTGCAGGTAACCAAATTAAATAAAGTTAAATTTTCTGTAACGACTTTTAGCTATTGTAAACAAGGTTCATTGGCATTCTAGTTTCTACCTACTAATTTAACTTACTATAAGATAGGGTGTACGTAAAATGCGCTTCACATTCTTATTCAAGACTTTGTATTACACAAATGTATGTTCGAGTTGTAATAAATAATATGTTTTTATGGCTTACGTTCGTATTTAATAAGTATAGGTAGGTAATATAGTTTCAGATAACTAAGATAAGTCCTATATGTTAATAATTAAGGGATATCTGTTATTGGCCTCCCACATTGTAATACAAATATGGAAATGTATATATCTACGGCTGTTGTTGTCCTAAATATCAATAAATAAAAGCAGACAAAAAGGAGACAAATTACAATTTTGGATGAGCGATCAACAGTAAGCGCTTACGTTTTTAAAATATGACGCCTATTTCGACTGCCAAAGGTTGGACAGAGTAGATTCACACTATAACTAACTTTCGTGACGCAATAGGCATGATGACTGGCAAGTCAAATCAGCATCTTTTTTCGAACTGTCAAAACGATCACCACTATGGAATTTTATATGACTCAAAAGTGACGTCACGTTTGAGTACTGTCAAATGACCTACTCTTTTAAGTTCTTTTCGTAATAATTTCTTCGTGTATTATGTCGTGCATAATGTTAAATAATTTATTTTAACTACAGTCATCATCCCTATTGACTCGATTGTGATTTTTGCTTTGATTTTTTTTTTTGCAATCGGCCCATAGGTCATCGGCCCCAAGTCGTACACTGGTTCCAAGATGGCGCAATTGCGGAGTTTATTTCTGAACGCAATTTTTAATTTACACATGTGTAACTATATATATACCTAGATATATATATATATATATATCTAGGTATATACTCATCTGACATACGAATAGTGGTCATACAATATTATCCGGATTTGTGAGCTCTTACTGGGATGGAAAACCCAAGATGGCCATAATAGTTATTCTTCCAATACTGTATAAAAAAAATGTATGTCCTAATTGATAAAAACATGCCAGCAGTTCCACGTTTGTATTTGAACAAGTATTAGAAATTAGAATATTTTCTGTTGTTATAAACCACCTATTTCTTCAAACACAATAATAAGTTTCGTGCAAACCATTCATTTGTATAATTATAAGCTTTATTGAATAAAAAAATGTAAATACATCTTCTACCAGCTCGGCAGACAAGATAGTTAGTTATACAATATTATTTCAATAAGGAACCATTGTCAACCACGTAGATAGAACCGGTGATACTCCTCGCCTTGTCACTAGCCAGAAATGCGATCACACCAGCTATTTCCTCCGGTTCAGACACTCTCTCCAAAGCCGTACTTTTCTTCGCCATTTCCCACATTTGAGCACTAGCCCCGGGAGGCACTAATCCAGAATTTTCAGCAAAATCTGTCTTGACCGGGCCAGGGTTGACGTTGTTTACTCTTATTCCTGATGCCGCCAGATCCAGAGCAGCGCATCGAGTGAAGTGGTCCAAGCACGCTTTTGACACTCCATTCGGCATATTTTGTCCGTATACCTTCATTGAACCTATACTTGACACGTTCACTATATTTCCCTTGGTTTCCATTAAATATGGCGCAGCAAGGTTGGTAAGTAGGACAACGGGACGCAGATTAGTGTTCATGACTTCATCGAATGTTTTCAAAATGTTTGTATCAGCGACTGAAATGGATCTATAAATCCCAGCATTGTTCACTAGGATATCAAGCTTCCCGAAGCGATCTATTGTTCTCTTGATGATGGTGCTGGCTTCTTTTTCGTTGGAGACGTCTGCTTTGATGATGAGAGGTTGTGTTCCGTGCTGAGCGCATTGTTGAGCGACGTTATTGAGTTTGGTTTCATTCCTGGCCACTATTGCTATGCTTGCACCTTCTTTTGCGAACAGGATTGCAGTAGCCGCTCCAATACCGGAGCTTGCGCCAGTCACTAATACCACTTTACCGGAGAAGCTCATGATTATGAATGTTTTTCAGGTGTGATGAGTTAGTTACCTTACGTGATGTTTATATACAGATAAATCGAGTTATCTTCTCTTCGTTATTCGTTAGTTCGTTATCTGTTCGTTATAATTTAGGAACATCCTGTCACCATTACGTCGGCATAAATGAACTATTTTATTTGTCATGGGCCACGTAATATAACGTACAGTAGTACATAATCAATAAAGTTGTGAAATAGATAATTAAGGTGACGCAACCGCGATACAGGATATTAAATACAAACGAATCAGTGTAAGATCTACGAGAGATAGCTAGACCATACTCTGTCGTTAGGAACAAAGACATATTTTATGGAATTAATAAAAATGCATTTTAAAATAGGTTTTGACTCTTATAGACCAATATTAATGTTTATAATAGTCTTTATAAAAGTTTTTAAATTAAGAAACTACATAGAGCATGGATTTCAGTGAAAGCATCATAAACCATTTATGCACGCTATCGCAAATTAAAAAAGAAACCAACTTTCATTTTAAGCCCCATTGGAACACATACACTGTATTTTAATTAATGTGATGATAAAAAACGGATAACATTTTATGATAATTGTCTTGTGTAGTCCGGTGTTTGGCTTTGATAGTAATGGTTGCCGGTTCCTGTCTCTGCTCGTACCTATGAACAAATAAAACATGGAAGCCGCACGCCATATTAAATTGCCTTTCAAAAACGGTCCTGAATTTTAGTTGACAAGTGTCACTATCTCTTCAATGCGTCACGGTAATGAATTTCAATGTCAACCTATAAAAACTTAAACCGCCATTTAAAAATAGTTGTGATTGGTCCATCAAAGTTTTGATTGGCTATATTCTATAAGCATTTGTCAAAGATGTTGCGTTGACATATGCGCGGTGTTAAGAAAAGCGCTATGTCCTGCCCATCTTGGCACAATTGAACAATTGCTTTTCGGGGCATTTTTGAGCTGGCGTTAGACGTCCATGTTATTTATTTATGGTCGCAGGCTCGTACCAATTGAGTTGTCGAATTTTTTCGTTTATTCTTCTTTTATTTTTATGGCTGTTTACTTCTATATTTCACATGAAACGTCAACTAAGACCCTCGGTACGATTTTTTGAAGGTACCCAATCTACAATTTCTATGGATGTACATAAACTACACCTACTACAGGGTTGGGCGGATTAAGTGTCCTAGTTAAAAAGTGGCATAACAGTTTAAAAACAAAACAATATTACTAATCTTGGTGTTATTTATATCAGAAACATTCTGTATTTTACCGCAGCAATTGATAAATTTGATAAACTCCCCTTTAACATGTATTATTTTAAGCATTATGTCGTATAAGGAATTTCATCCGGCACGCACTACCTTATCTGCCATGTGATGTCATATTAGGTTAACTAACCCTAGTACAAACATGAATCTTAGCCTAAACCCGTCTCAATAAAACTCTGCATTGATTTGTATATGGAAATGTTTATAGCATTTTAGTTATCTAAAGATTTAACGTACTTTGCTAGGTAAATATCAGCCTCATAATTTAGGCAATAACTTTGTATTTCTTCTTATCATATTGTACCCTGATTGATTAACTTTTTGTAATAAATTCATAACTAAAATACCTTCCTTTCTAGTTCTTAATAAAACACTATACCCATAATCAATCTGGCATTTACCAAACTCTTGCAATGAAAATGCATTTTCTTTGAAAAATGACCTTCGTGCCGCCTATTCGACTTTTTGTATTTAACTCTTATATTTTTTAAAGATAGAGGGCACATATATAAATTATCTGTTTTATAAGGGCCTCACATTTTGTGATTATTTTGCAGTGCGCAAAATATTAACCCCTCTTCAATTTAATAATTTTATCGAAGATTATATAATAAGAGACACATTTTCGTAAAAATTGCCCATGGTACTTTACTGACTCAAATCATTTAAAGCTTACCCAATTTTGGCTTGATTTTGGAAGCAGAGGACTCCTTGAAACGATTGATGGTGTGCAGTATTAAAACATACGTTGATATTTACTTTTATGGTCAGTTGATAATGTCGCCCGATTTTTAATGCTCGCTGCACCATTATCCAACAACACCGCTTTTTACATTTGTTCTTAAAAATATATACAGCTAAATGTTTTGAGAATTAGTTTCGGAATCCATGAAGCTGATTAAATCGACGATTTAAAATGACATGCAGGGTATGAAAAGCTGTTATATTTCAATAGATAAACGAATGTTTTTCAATAGGACAGTTAATCCACCCAACCCTGTATATTGTGTGTTAAGAGTTGCGATACGAACAAAATATTTTAAATTTTGAGTCATAATAGAGAGCTTTTCAGTCCCGAGCGTATCGAAATAATACATTGTGTAAAGGGCGGTAAAGGACTTCAGCTTGGGCTTTACTTCACACGAGTTCATAATTCTTTTACCGATCGTGACACTCACAATGTTCATCAGTCATCATACTTGTGAGGAAAAAATATGTTGAGGAACAACTCTAATTGTTTTATTAATTTTTATTAGTAGTATTTTTAAAGTAGTAACACTGTTATGTTTATAAATTTCAATATTATATAGGTACCACAAAAAAAAAACAAATTTAATTAAAAAAAATTGAGTTGTTTTACAAAATATATATTTTTATACTCTAGTTTATTTAATTTAGCAGTTTCCATTAAACATTCAGCTAAAAGCAAAACGATATATAAATCCAAAAGTTAACTTCTTCGGTAATGGACGGTTCTTTTTGGATAGGCTAGAATTGCCGCAAACCCAATGGGAGATGCACTAATGCTGATGCATATCTTAGATGCTTTGCAGCGTAGAGGCGTAAACGAGCATTTCTGAAAGAAATGGTTTGTAAATATATACCATTCGCCAGTACAAACCAAAAATGAAGTAAATATGGCTGACTTTCCATAGCATTTGAAGTCTTTGACACGTATCCTGAAACACGTTCGCAGATATATTTTTACTTCAATGCTAATAAATATCAATCATTTTAACTTCCAATTGGCCAATTCAAGTTAGAACAATTATTGATTTAAAATTTTCATTTGAACAAAAATGTATGTGAATTGAAGATTGAGGGTTTTATGTGTAATAAAACCAAGATTGTGTTCTAAAAGTGCGTGATTATGGAATAATGCAAGTTTTTTATTTTTATTTTCTATTGACGAATGGTATCATTTGATTGCATTCATGTTTTCATAATACTGGCATTGGGCTGACTTTGACATAGAATATTTTTAAATGAGTTGAGTTTGATGAAGGTTTTAAATTTTTTCTATTCCTGAGGGAGCCATGAAACCATGATCTCTAAAATTCGATTTATTTTACGTTCTGCTTATCAGTTTTAGAAAGTTATTCAGAACTGACTCATTGCGATTGAAATTAGGCCCTAAACTGAATCGCTATTAGCAGATTGTGGTTGCCTCTGTGGGTTTACTCACACTTCCGGTTCAGTAACGCATCTAAACTGGTCTTCATCTGCCACATCGTCCGTACCTCGACGTAAGTTTCAGCCGTCACGTTAAGGTTTTTTATCCTTTTCCCGTCACTTCTCTTTCCCACAATCCCCGGAGCATAGATCTGTATTATCGGAGACAGGTTAATTATACAGACTGACCACAGATGTCATATATACCAAGATCAAGCAAACGAATCTACTTAGAGTGTCAAATGAACTCAGTGAAATCCACTGAGTTGTCCGTCTTTAATCGCAGCTTGTAGCTTTCGGGCGTCAAATTTTGTAAGTTGATGTGAACAAAATCATTAATAATGCCTCCTGAAGTAATATTAATTGCATCAACACAAAAAAATATGAATACTCAAGGGCTTGAGACATGTTTAAAATCATAGGCAAGTAACAACTTCAGTACAAAATCTGACACGCTCGGCCGCCATACAAATGAATGAACTTGTTTCTTCTATCTAATTCTGTGAGACTGACCAAAGGTGAAGCCAGAATTGATGCTGTTAATGAGTCATACATTAACAGGGCCGTAGTTGCATGTCAACACATGTTATCACAATGGAAAAAGACTTCAGCTGATTCTCCAAGTTCCCATTATCAGACCCTGACGGCCCGGCCACGACATTGGTCTAAGGCGACCAGCGGCGAGCGAATCCATGAGTTGGAGCGGGATGCCGATATGGGTATGAGAGGGAGCACCATACGTTTTCCGCTAAGCCGGTCGCCTTAGACCGATGTCGTGGCCGTGGCGTTACTTGGTGCCAATGGGACTATCTCGAATTGTTTTGAAGTTATTTAAAAAATATACATTATAAGAATCGGTTGCCGTGATATTGAGTTATTTGCCCATATGTCGTGCACATGCTTAATGCAAATTTAAGACTTAGATGATTTTCTCATGGATGGCATTGTCAGGACTAGACAAATCGGGAAGCATTAGCTTCCAAATATAAAAATAATCATGAAAATCGGTTCGCCTAGTCAAAGATACTGTTCTGTTTGTTAAAACATAAAAAAAAACATATATTCGAATTGAGAACCACCTCCTTTTTCTGAAGTCAGTTAAAAATTTGAAGACAGTCTGCTGTGAACTTGTCTATGATATTACTGTTCAACTATTTTTAACCGGGTATATCCGGTTCCATTGGGAAAAGATCTAGCAATTTACACTTCAGGTGAAAAGCTTGGAATTTCAATTTTAGTCTCTTGTTAGCTGTATCCAAAATTATTCTACGATTGCAAAAATAATGATCAGAAGATAATAATTACGACTACCTACGACACTATAAATCTCTATATTATGACTCGAATCTTCGGGCATTACGTTACACCCGTGGTCGCAGGCAGACCCCGAAACGTCAGGATAAATATAAACGTAAGTTTACGTGATTAAGACCCGTAAGCCGTTAAAATATGAGTTTTTGGTATTGTTCTTCGCGCATTTATTGCGAAGCCTTTAGAGCCAATTTTACCGAACGTTAAATATGAGTGAAAATCGTGAAAGCTTAAATCAATATAATACCAAGAACATTCCATTAGAAGTGTTTGTACTACACGGTTGCTACACTCGTTAAAGTTTTAGATTTCCCCCACTATAATAATAATTTGTAAAATATCCAACTTGTAATTTACTTGAAAGAGTTGAAAGTACAAATCACAAGTCATTTCCACGCAATCAGCAAAAACAAAACACACCTCAATCCTTTCTAAAAACAATCACACGGAAAAATAAAAATTAATGACCCACATACTACAAAACATATAGAGGCAACATACGTGGGTGTGGTCATAGGAATTCATAAATGTAGTAATAAGAGATGTTATCTGTGTCGTGGGGTGATTTTAATTCCACTAATAGATTTAAATGTAGGGATTTTATTATAAGTTTGTTGGTGGTATTAGTCGACGTCGGGAAACACGTCGCTCTGGGTTTGATGATATTACTAGTTTATGATAGAAAATACTTGTACATCTACACCATTCGTTAGTAGAATCCAAATAAAATGTGAACATACAGGGTATTTCCGGGGTCGTGATGCCAACTGTGAAAATTGTTAAGATGGTCTTTCTAAACAAGGTTTCCCATGGGACCTATATGAACAAACGTACTTTGTTTAAGACTAGTAAGTTCCAGTTCATTAATATGTATACATTTCTCCGTATTAATTTTTTCCCAATGTATTTACATATCTATGAAGCGAGACTGGAAATTATGAACACTTCCGCATTGGTTGGTATGAAATCAGTTGATTTGAGCGATAATAACATTTGTTCCATGCAAACCTTGTTCAGAAAGACCATCTTAACACGTTATTCACAGTTGGGATCACGACCACGGAAACACCCTGTATATGGCCGACTTTCTGGGTCCTTAGCATTTGACGTCTTTGACACATCGCGAAACACGTTCGCATATATATCTTGATATTAATACTAATAAATATCAATAATTTTAACTAAAAATGTATGTGAAATAAATGTTTAAGGTTTTTAAGTTGATAATAAAACCCTGATTGTATATAAAAATAATGCAGGTTTTTAGATTTGTTTTTTTTTTGTTTTCTACTGACGTATGATACTAACCCCCTTATTCATAAACGTTTATTAACTTAACAAGCCGCTAATAATTGTTTGTCCCTTTCGGTCTTAACAATGTGTCCATAAGAGCAAAAGGGATAAACAATTATTAGCGGCTTGTTAGGTTAACAAACGTTTATGAAAAAGGGGGTATAGAGGTGTTCAGATATTACACTATTTTTAGGCGCCCCGGTTTATATATTTTATTCTTAGTTCATATTTCGAGATCTCAGATATGAGTAATGATTTTATTTTATATTATTTCATTAATATACAATATTCTTCTGAAAACCGTAGTAAGAATTGTTACTAAAACCACAACGAGAAACTACCAATTAAAAAATTCCATGTTTTTGGGGCCTGTCTGATTAATTGTTCATGCATAGGAAAACTGTTAAACCTTCATCCCTGATAAGCCTTTAAAGACTAAAATATTGTAAAAAATATAATAAAACAAAATCAAATTAAATAAATTGAAAATTTTATATAATTTGGACACTTTTATGAATGTACTTTGCTATTGCAACTATCTTTGTAACTTTTAAGTTTTAAGTCCAAAAGTGCCTTGGTTGGATAGAGACAGTTGCTAGACATTTTCTATGTGCTTTTGGTCAAGTTTGAATGACGACTCTAAAGTAGTCATGTTATACTAACGAGCATTATTTAAGGCACACCCTGTATCGGCCTGACCTCCAATGACACACTGAAAATATTATACACATAACGACTTTTTTATTACTACTGATAATTAGGAATATGATAATGTTTCGGCGAAGCATGTTTATGGGACGGACTATTTAGGTATGTAGTGGTTGGCAAATGTCACCCCCTCTAAAATCATCACGCTAATGATTTTCTATATTATCCTATACAAACTTAAACCGCTATTTAAAAGTCATCAAAGTTTTGATTAGCAACATTCTATTTAGGGGCATTTTTGAACTCGCGTTAGATGTCCATGTTTACGGGGTGAACGATATGAAGTGTTACCAAGTTGATGGTGGTATTAAGTCTGGTGTCAAAGTAATAGCGGCTTATTATCCGAAATATGTTTTGGACGCCGCATTGAAGTCTTAGGCACGCAAACATTTGGGTTGTAGACCGCATACATAAGAACGAAACTGAGCTTCGACTTATAAAGCTCGTAAGAACCAAAAATGGCTGAAACCGAATTTCAAGTGTCATTTCTCCAGTGCAGTGAGTTTTGAACTTTTTATCTGGTCTATTTTGAGAAAGGTGAGAGCAATTAAACATGCTAGTATAAATGCAATGAAGAAAGTGATCGTATTTTACTGGCATATACCATTACCCAGTGGTCACAAACGTGCTGAGAGCCAATATTTATTTACCATTTGAAGACCATAGTCAAGGCAAAAGGTACATTGACTAAAAGTAAATTTAATCACAAAATTTAATATTTTTTCTCTTGGTTTTTCTTACTTAGAGTAATAAATTGTTGCAACAAAAAAATCGCAGTCCTTTGAAATTGGTAACACTTCACATCGTTCACCCTGTTTATAATTATGGTCGCAGCATACTAAGAACGTCGGAGGTAATTTTCAATTTCGAAGCATAGCACGATTTCGACCTACCTCTGTCCCGTTTCGGAGATCATTTGTGAAAATCGCGAATGTCGCCATAAAAAAGCATCCATGATGCTCTGCGAAAAACACCTGTCCTAACCGTCACAAACCCGGAACCATTTCGAGGTTGTACCATTTAACACTCAAATAATGGGCACTACGGGTATTAATTTAATCCCAAGTTGCTCAAATACCGGCAAGAGGGATTGATTAGTGCTAATCAAACACCCGTGTTGCCAACTATGTACAACTTGTACCTTTTCAGTGGGGTGACCATGTCTTCGAAGTTTCAAAGGAAAGTATCGGATTCTTGAAATCGCGTTTGAACCGCTTTCATTACCTTCTTTACATTTATTCTAATGTGAGTACTATACTTGAAAAAATACTTTGAAGTGAAGTACTTTAATTGAAACATACTTATATTTCAATCGAGATTTACAATACATGTAAAGAGTGATTATGTATACCGTTTTATCAAATCACTCTTATTGTTGCTCATCTGTCCAGAATAATAGGAGAAAAGGAATGAATTTGTTGAAACTAAGAGTACCCTATTTAAGTTTTCAAGCCAATATTATGATCATTTACATTAGTATCTAGTATAATTTGAACGTGGTATTATTTACCTATTCTAATACAGACCAATGCAGTTGTCGAAATCATCGTTTTCTTACGGCGACTATAAAATCGATCCAGGGGGGCTATCATGATATACTAATGCTTTTCAGTTTAGGGCCTAATCTGAATCGCAATGTGTCAGTTCTATAGAACAACTTTCAAAAACTGACAAGCAGAATTTAAACTCAATCGAATTTAGAAGATCATGGTAGGATTGGTAGGTCTCCTGGGCTGGCAACATTCCCAAAATTCGAATCACCTATATCGTTTATTTCAGCCAACCATCAAAAATTTAAATGAAACTGTCCTGCCTTATCCACAACGATGGTCACTCTACCCGAAGATGCAAAAGCGACCAAACGTGATATTTGCCTTTCAAGTTACTGACCCATATTGACTCTCCCGACTAAACCAGTGTAAACCAGTTACTTGCGTTATTAACTACATAATGGAGTAATTGGTATTTGCTTGCGGTTGCTCTACTGTGGTCCTTCTATTGACCATAATTAGGCTCTTAGCTGTGGCAGATTAAGGGTACTTGGAGGTCTAAATTAGATGTCCAAGTACGTAGATTTCGATGAACCAAAGTTTACATATGTGTCGGCATCCTGCCGGACGCGATCGGCTGATGCCGCCCGATCATATGCGTCGACAAGTCGTCGGACACGATCGGATGTCGCCACATACGTTCGTATTCTTTCCGATCCGGGCCGTTTGGTGGAAATAGTGCTTAATTTTTATTTTAGGGCCGATTTTTATTTTGTTGTATTTAAAAAAAAAATCCAAATTTGGATATTTTCATATTTTTTCTACTCAGAATAGAGAGTTCTTTCGATCCTCATTAGCAGAAAAAAGTGCCCCAAGAATTCCATATTTTTTTTGTCTTCCACTAAGTTACAGTCGCAGAAAGTGTATGAAAAATAGTAACTGATTGGATTTTTTTTAAAACCCTTTTTTATTTCTAACAGGATCGAAAGAGCTCATGATTTTGAGTGGAAAAAATGTAAAAAAGTCCAAATTTGGAAAACTACAACAAAATAAAAATCCGCCTAAAAATATATTTCAGTAAAAAATAATTGTAACTTCCATATCAAAGGGTCTTAAAACTTCGTCACGCCATAAATATCAGAACATTAGCATATTTAAACCAGAAATAACGATAACCTTTCAGTATGATTATGGGCGCGTTCTATCAGCATTTTCATTTTATTCGCTAACAAAAGTTATAGACCAAGAAAACCAGAGTAGTTTGAGCTCCTATAACCACTAAAGCATGAGAGACCTTTTCATTGGCTTTTACTTATATCAGTAACAGAATAAGTTTCTAAATAAGGCGATAAATATTAAGGGATAAATAATCTATTCCCCAATACAACACATACAAGGTGCCCATGAGGAAAGGGAAAAATTCTAGCAGCATATTCCTGAGACTAAAAGAAGCAAAAAATGTTAAATGAGTTTTGGTCAAATCTGCAAAAAAAAAAGATTTTTTTGATGTTTAGAATGCCTTAATACACAAAAAAAGGATTTTATTAATGAAACTTTCCCAAAAAATGCATTTTAAGTTTTTTTTTTACATTTGCTAGGGAATCAAAGATTTTTTTGTTCATTTGATGTCTGTCAATTAAGTGTGAAAAGACTAAGACAACATGATGACAAAATCGCTTCCTAAAATGCTTTTATCGTAGCGTAAAGGTCTAAAACGGTTTTAAGAAAAAATCTAATTTTTTCTTAAAATAGACTCAATCCAGAAAACTTCATTTGACATTTTTAACTTCTGGTTAGAAATCCGCTGTTTAATTTTTTTCCTTTCCTCATGGGCACATTGAATATAAAATGCGTGAGCTTTTATCGTCTAACATGACATGCATCATTCTCGCACTTATTTCATCATACCAGCCGAAAGATGGCATACCTTAAAGATTGTCACAATGATTGGTTTTTCAGCAGACTCCTGCTCCTACGTTCGGTTTTACTCGATACGTTATGCATTATATCGCGCTCGCACTGATATATTGGAGCGAGCGCGATGGTCTGTTTTGCGTATCGCTAAAATCCTAACGTTACCGATACTTGCAAAGTCATGGTACGGCTATTGGCCATCGTTTGGCACATTGCAAGTATACAGGGCGTCCCAAAGTTATGGGACATGAAGTGGAAGTACCTTCAATATCGTAGATAGTGTATTTGCTGAAAGAAGACTTAATGTTATTTTTAAAATGTTGTAATAGTGCATTCTAAGTTTTTCAAAAAATTACTTGCTTCACCCGGAAATCGAACAAACTACAATTTTTTTCGAATTTGAACCAAAGGCCGTAGCAAGATAGGGGAAGAAGATATGCCCTTTTGGAATTCAACGCTGTTTTTTTACATTAATTACTTACATCTCATAAATCATAAATCATAATTTATTTGCAGAAAAAGGGTCAATATACAGGTCTTAAAGTAAATATGGATATGTTCCACCTTCTTCAGCTGTTCACAGACAGCATGCAAATTCTTATATCCTACATATGTACAGTAACAATACCAGTTATTTACAGTACCTAACTAAAATTAGCCATATCTAAAGATTTTGCTGCACTCGTCTGCTATACTCTAAAAATTCCTTGGTACTATAAAAACAGTGCTCTAGCAGAAAACTCGTTAAAGCCCGCTCATATTTTGTACCGTTCAGCAGTTTAATTCTATCAGGCAAGCTATTATATAAAACTATGCACATATTATACACGTTATCTAGTAGTACAATTGTGCAAAGTTTTGTCAAAAGAAAAACATGTGGTTCAGCTGGAAAAAAATAAAACCCGAAATATTCTTCTTTCAGCAAAATATTCTATCTACGATATTTAAGGTACTTCCCCTTCATGTCCCATAACTTTGGGACGCCCTGTGTTGAAATATCATTATATAAGATGGTAGAATGGAGATCAAATTACGTTGGAAATAGTTCGTAGAGTGAACCATTTTTGTGAATAAAGTTAGTAATTCGATGGTGACGCCCAACTTTCCATCAAACGTCGGGCCGTGGCTGGGTCATAAGCGATAGCGGATATTTTTAACTTGCCATTTTTGCTACATCTCAGGGAACCTGGCGGATCCTAATCCATTAATGAACACAGGCCTCCCCTAAAGATTGCAACAATGACCGGTCCTGCGTCACCCGCATCCAGCGGACTCCTGCGACCTTCACTAAGTCATTAATCCACCTTTTAGGGGGGCATGCCCACGCTGCGCCTTCCGGTACGTGGCCGCCACTGCCTTGATGGCTTGAAAAACTAATTCCAGGATTTGGGATCTTTAAAGTTATAGTATTGGTAATGCATGTAAATTTACGTACATAGTAGTGTTACTACATAAAAATGCAAATAAAAAAAACAAATTTAGTTGTTCGACAAAAAATCTTAAAAGAGCTTAGTTTATTCTTTTTTTTATTCAAGATAGGTAGATGTTTGACCACGATCATACCTGCTGGTAAGCGATGGTGCAGTCTCCGGTGGAGCGCTCTTCACATCATCAGCCTATGATAGTTCACTGCTAGACGTAGGCCTTTACTATGAATGAACTATTCGTATAGATGCATTAGAAATTAAATGCCCATAATCGCTACAACGGGCAAGCGGATCGATCGCAGTAATGTGTCCAATATATTGACGCTGCTGCCCATCATCAATATTTTATCAATGGTCAGTGACACTTCAATCCCTTAGTCAACTCTTACGACATCCGCAAGAGTTTGGGGTGGTGACAAATGTATTTTTACTGCCGTCACCATACGGTCAGAGCACCCTTATTTTCTTAATGCCAGTAATTACAACGGCTATCTTACCCCCAAACTGGAACACACTACTAACTATTTAGTGGCAGGTTAACGGGTAAGACGGCGGTAGCTATCCGGGTGGACTTTTCACGAGGTCCTATCACTAGCAAAAGCTATATTAGCTATATTTATTGTCTCCGCTCTCGCTTCTCCCTTAAACATGACATCGCATGCCTCCACTCCCCATCCATACGCACGGTATGCAAATACGACATAAAGGTAATATTTCGTGATAACATTCACTGTAATTAATAAAATATGTCCTCTCCATAACTATTATAATTATGGGCGCGGAATCCCGCTGATTGCTTCGCGGCGTGATTTATTGTTGTAACCTTAATTGTTTTTGCGTATGTTTAATCAAAGTAATGTGATGTGCTGGGAAGGGTTTTGCTGATTAATCAATCATACATGTGTGTTATTATACTTATTTCTCAAACATGCAATGAAACATTCTTGTTTTGTTCCTTATAATAGGCTGCGACGTATTACGTTTCAGGTGCGATTAGGACGAGAGGTCGTTAATGGAATTTTATACAAATCTTGAAGGTCTATCCTAGGTCGGCAAAGTGCTCTTTTGTAATTCCATTCCACAGAATTTTGTGGCACAGGCATTATGACATTCTGCCACTATGCATGTAAAAAAAAACTTTGATGTTTTTGTTGTTTATTTCCTGCGACCATACATAACATGGACGTCTAACGCCAGCTCAAATATGCCCCCAAATGCAATTATTCAATTGTGCCATGATGGGCAGGACAGCGCTTTTTTTAACACCGCGCATATTTCGGCGCAACATCATTGACAAATGCTTATAGAATACAGCCTATGAAAACTTTGATGGACCAATCACAACAATTTTTAAATGGCGGTTTAAGTTTTTATAGGTTTATATTTCAAATTCATTACCATGATGCATTGAAGAGGGGGTGACATTTGTTAACTAATTGAAAAGCAATTTAATATGGGGTGTGGCTTCCATGTTTTATATGTTCGTAGTTTATTTCATTACATGTTTGAGAAAAGTACTAGATAACTCGGCCAGAAATATGGGGTCTTTCGTCCCTGCCTCTCATCTGAAACGTCGGGATAATATGAAATGTACCTACGTTACGCGATTAAGACCCGTTTGTCGTTAAAATATAAAACTTCACAATTTATTATTATTATTATCAGGTTATTGCCAGTCGGAAAAACAAAAGTTGTCCACTCGCTAGTCCAGTTAACAGCAATTCCTTAGCTTTAGATATGTCTACCGAAAAGACGATAACCTAAATCTGAAAATGACCCAAACATATTAAGTTTCCTGGATTTTTTTATAAAAATCGAATTAAAAAAATACCATCTTGCACCACCACTTACCACAAAATATAATCGGGAATCGTTTGAGAAATTCATAATCATCATCATCAGCTTATGATAGTCCACTGTAGAACGTAGGCCTCTCTTATTAACTATGCGTATAGACGCATTAGGAGGTAATGACGCACTATGATGACGCTGCTGCCCATCATCAATCTTGTGGAATGGTCAGTGACACTTCAATCACTTAGTCGACTCATACGACACCCGCAGGAGGAGTTGAGAAATTGCGACATCTTGATTACTAACATTTTGAAGAAATGTACACTACAGGATTTCCAGTGTTTTATCGCTAATGTCGTTCGCAACGCATTTCAATCGCCCCGCCCGAGTAATGACCACTATTAATATCGTACGACAAATATTAATTAACATGGCATGCGTGGATGTAGGTAATTAGCGTCCTTTCGATGTTACCCCGGTTTGATTGGGGTAGCATTTAGAAAGCTACAAATAGTAATTTGGTTTTTGTTTTTTTATTACCGTTATTAAATTCTGTTTCCTTTTATTTGAGATAAAAAAGATTCATCATATTATTTAACTAACAAAGAAAAGAAAATAGTTCCTGTCTTAACTACCACATGATTAGTGCAACAGTAGGTATGCTGCGAAATCGACTTCCCCTCTTTTACTAACTATTTTAATAAAAGAAGGACGGACAGAGTTTATCATAACTTGATTACTGTTGTCGTACCAATCCTACCTATAATAACAATTTTATAACTATTTTTTTCAATTATTTGTAACGACAAATTTAAATAAATAAAGATTCATTAGCTTATTTTGAATAAATTGACATTATGTAATAAAATATTAGACAAAATTACTGCTGTAACTTTATCGAACATTTTACAATAAAACAAAAAATAAGAGCAAAAGATTGTAAGTACAATATAAAAACATTAAATTTAAATGATAATTTGTAATACAATATTTTAAAGGTGTTTCCTTTCTTTAGGTGAACTTTTAACAAATTCTGTAAATCAAAAATACAAAGTACCATACAAACTTGCCGAATATTTCACACTTACATAAATAAAGAATGCTTATAACTCCGTTGAAAAACCCATTAAAACCCTGAATTTATTAACAGACATAAATAACATTTATTTTATTGTGCACCTTGTCTTTTAAAGAGCTCAACTTTCAAACATTAATGGGTGACCTTTGGTGACACAAGGTCGCATCTCACTACTATGTTGTAATAAAATACTCCTTTATCGCATTAAGGGTAGGAACTTCCTTGGTTGGATTAATATAACGCCGTCACACTTCTTAATTAATAGGAGTTTCCAAAGAAAACAATATCATTTTATTAGCATAAGTATTTTGGGTAATGCAGACGGGCGCTCGTTTTCCGACAGATATAATATTTTTCCAACAGGTAGAGAGTAAATTTAATATTAGATGTCATATAACAAAAAAAAACACAATCTTGGTAGCATAAGGTTGCTAACGATATACATTGAAAACGGTTAACGTATTACTGATCTAGTGAATAATCATTTTCCTTCGGCTTTTCACGGAAATATCCAAATTCATTTTGCTGTCACAATAAACTTCAGTGTTAATTGTACTGTAACGAATTGAGATAAAAAGATAAATTCTGACGTTTCCGTAAAAATCCGAAGGAGAAAGATTTTGCACTACACCTGTACGTATTTCTAGGGGTATGAAAAGACTCACATACAGTTGCCACCAGATATATAGGAGCAGCCATAGTGCTCAAAAATATCTCAACATCCAATCGGATAGGGTAGGCAGCACGTAGGATTTTTTGGTCACTATGTCCATGGGCCTCAGTTCCCGCTTTCCATCAGGTGGGCTGAGAGCTCAGTTGTCTACCTCCGTCACATAAAAAAAAAGAGTTGTCAACACGCCCAAAAACCGCTGAACCGTGCATCCTCACCGCTGCCCCTTAATAAAGTCGATGACAACTTAAAGCAGAGTTCAGCAGTTACCGCCCTTTTTCCTTTTTTGTTTCGTGATAACTTTGAATTGATACATGATGCTATTAAGAGCACTCGGTACTAAAACTGCCTGTCTTCGTACTTTTGATAACGATGGTGTTTATTGTAGATGCGGCAGTATACAGTATACGGCCGTGTGGTAACGGCACATTTGTCACGACCCCAACTCCTCCTGTGGGTGTCGTAAAAGTCGACTAAGGGATTGAAATGTCACTGACCATTATTTGATAAGAGATTGATAATGGGCAGCAGCGTCATCATAGTGGACACATTACTGCGATCGCCAATCCGCTTGCCCATCGTGACGATTATGGGCATTTGCCTCCTAGTGCGTCTATACGCATGGTTATTAACCATATATGGGTACTCCCTCTCGCACGTATGGTTTTCCGCTAAGCCGGTCGCCTTAGACCAATGTCGTGGCCGCGATTTGTCGTTAAAATATGAAGTTTTATAAAAGTTTTGTACACATAGTTCCGATCACCGTTAAAATATAAATGTTTCAAATAACGCCTCTATTAATAACTTCGCATTTCACCACTATCCGCTCTTAGCAAACTTCAGATAACCTGTCACAAATGGAAATCAAACCTTAAATATACTTAATTAACATAAAACAATGATTAAGATTCCCTCCCAAGACTTGGATCTGCGATACCGCGAATATAAATAAAATGACAATAGAATAATTACTTACAAACAGGGTTTTACCCTTTATCTCGTTTTTTGTAGGGCAGTAAAATTTTCATGTTATATTTATGAAGGGTCTTTTGATATTTGGTTATCTTTGAATATTTACTGATAATAACGATTGGAAATTCTTTGAAACTGTTGAATACTTGTAATTATATGATATAAAAAAGTATTAGTGGTAAAGGTCCCCTTACCTATGTACCTTATGTTTAAAATCACCGGAATCAATGATTTTCACAATCACGAAATTTAATTTAAAATTCATGAAAAATTTTCCGAATTTTCCGTAAGCCTACACAGACTGACGCAGTTATACCAGCTTCTTCTATACATCCGTGGCAACATAAGTTAGCGGCTTTTCATTGTTATGTGCATAGATTGTTGACTGTGCCTCTTTCTGATGACCATTATCGGCTAGAATTGAATAACATCTATCACTTGGCGGTTTCTAACGGCTACGATAAGTCAGTTGTGGATGGTATAATCAGAAAGAAACAGAATGGCATGATCAATAATATGTTGTATGCTGCACGGCCGTCTGAACCCACCAAGAAATTTCAGGCAAGCATTACGTATGTTGGCAAACTATCAGATGATATTTACAAAGTTTTGAAGTCTAATAATATTAATGTTGCTTTTAAGACAAACAATACGTTACATTCAAAACTTTGTAACGGCAAAGATCAAATTGAGACGGGCAAGAAGTCTGGTGTGTATAAGCTAACTTGTGATGATTGTAATAAGGTGTACGTGGGGCAAACGGGCCGTAATTTTAACACAAGGTATAAGGAGCATGTTACATCTTATAGGCATAACCATCCAGAACGTTCACGCGAAGCATTTGATAGAGAGTGGCCATAGTTTATCTGAGGACCACTCTTTTAATGTTCTGCACGTTTGTGATAAAGGTTTACGTTTGAACGTTCTGGAACAATTGGAAATAGTTAGGTACAACGGTAGAGGTGTAATTATTAACGAGCAGCTGAATGTTGCGTCATCGCCGTTATTACGAATTTTTTCCGTTGCCAGTGGGGGAGAAGGGGGTAGGGGGCGGGGTCAGGGTGAGGTTATAAATATGGCCGACCAGACAGGACAGCTCATTCTGTTGCCGGACACCAGACCGACAACATCGTCAACTCCTGGTGATGCCTCGTAGAGAGGCGAAACACGTGTCGAGTATAGTGTTATTGGTGGTGGTTTGTTATAGTTATTTGCGTATTTATTTTTGCGGCGGGAGGGTGGGAAAATTAATTGCATGCAAAAAATACGCAAGTAATTATAGCGGGTTACACTAATTAGCTACACATTCTGTATCGCGGAAGAGCAAAGCAATATTGTTCATCCTTGAATTATATGTACATTTTTAAAGTTATTGCCTAATTAATTTTTACTTTATTCCTTATTCTGGCATTGTACTTAAATACTTACTTTTATGTTCATTTTTTTTACTAGTTTTGAATAAATTAAATTTAACATAAAAAGTAAATGTTATTCATAAAACTGGCACTTCAAAATAGTGTTAACGTTTTTTTTACAAAAACATCATTTTTTTTAAGTTTTATTTTTCACTTTTTGGTATCTATCAATGAGGTTAAGGAGACTATTCTCCTTAATGGCACCAATGCCGAAAAGACCTTTTGTACTGAGTACCAATTAGGAAATACTTTTTTTTTTATTACTAATAACTCATATGACATTATAGTTTCTAATTACTCGTATGTGATCAAGAACAGTGTAGGTACTGTTAAAATTGGTCGGGTTTAAACAGCTCACGGTGTATAATCTAGATTACAAAGTACACATACAATAGTAATCGGATTACTTTTTCCCAACTCTGATACAAATACACATTACACACACATATCCTAGGTCACCCGCGAAAGAAGCATCCGCGTAATTAGCGTACGCATAATGCGTTAGGCAGTTTTGAAAATTTGATAACTTTGCACAATATCGCGTGGCTACCGTACGTTGGGGAAATCTCGGAGACTCATTATTGTTTCTATCACGGGCTGGGGAGATGGCGCTAATGTGGTCGCACCTTGCGGGACAAGGAGGTCCGAAACGGTGGGGAAGGCATCTTAAATAAATAAATAAATATCTTGGAACATCTCAAAAATCTATATTACGCTTATCATGGTAAGCTCAATTAAGGCTTGTGGTGTGGGTACCAGGAGACGATATATTTAATGGAGATACTTAACACAGCCATGACAGCCATGACCAACAAACAAATATTCGTGATAAATAAATACACAAATAATGATTCGAACCTGGAACCTCCAGCTTCGTAGGTACGGTCACTACCAACTAGGCTACGGAGGCTGACGATCTTGTAAAGGACTAGGTATACGTCAAAATGGACCAAAATCCAACAGAGCTGGGAGTAGTGTCATTACAAAGGTATGGTTGGTATTATTCTGAACATGTAAACGGACTTTTAGTTCATCTACTAGCAATTACATCCCCACTCCTCTACATTTACAACTAGCGGTAATAATAAAAAACGTGTTTTTAAATGTCAGCTCTAAAATTTTGATTGATTGCTCAATTTTAGTTTATCCGCATCCAACACTTGAATATCCCGAAAAAAAAGGTTTGCACATATTATATGACCCACAGCCCCACATACCAAAAGCCGCATCCAAACTTCTCACCTCCCCTCCCGCATCGCACTGAGGGCAGACAAAGCCAGAGAGCCCTTAAGTGACAACTTCCAGATGGATTTTTGCTGTAACAGCCTCCTCTTAATTACGCCTGTTATTGGCCATATTTGTGCCAAAACTTCTAGTTCGGGGAGACTTAAATTCATTAGGCCTAATGCTTTCGCGTTTTTGCCCTAAATTGTGTTGAACTTTGATTTTAGTTTTGGTTTAAAATTTTATGCGTGCTTACAAATTAGCAGTGAGTAATATACGAGGTGCCCGTGGGCTTTGCAATAGATTAGGTACATAGAACCACGAATTCTTGATGTCGAATGGAGCAAAAAAATATTAAGTATATGATAAGACAGCGACGAAATGCTGCCAGCATCCTCGGTACAATGCCACAAGGGCCAATCTTAAATATAATATAGGTTCTGTTAAGTAGATAAGTTAGATTTAATACGAGTATTATGTATATAAATTGTAGTTTTGAAAATAAATAAGAATAAAAAAAAGTATATGATTATGATTGTCTAATTTAACAAATAAGATTTTGGAAATGAAGAATTTAGAATGTGTTGAATTGTCAGTACCTATAAAATCATAAGAGAAAATAGTTTTCGTTTTAATTTTGATTGCCGTCCTAGGATTTTCACTATGTGAAACTTGGTAATTTATGAGATACGAATATGTGCAGGTTTTTTCACTACGTATATGTTTTTCTCGTTGCCAGAATTTGAACTCACGAACAAACACATGATACAAAAATTATTAGTGTGCGTGTCGCGTTTCGATTAACTCTAAAACGACCATCTCTTCCAGTACAAAATGACGTCACAACTGCAGCCAATCAGCGCGTCTAATTCGCATTAACGCCGCAAGCGTGCTGAAAGCTTTTAATAACAAATGAACTGAAAATTGCTGTGTGTCAAATGGCATTATTAGGTGGAACCAGCTAGAGAGCTGCAAAGTGTGATCGAGAGAACTTTAGTATGACAAAAACTGAATAGTCTACAAATAGATTTAATTGTAATATCGGATGTAACATTTTTTATACTTATTTGTTTATTAAATGGCCAGTCTAGCATAATATAAAAATAAATAAATTCCGTGGTCATCACATAGACAACACATTTGCCCATAACAGAAACATATGTAATTAATCTGACATTAACCCAAGAACTACACTTCTGGAGGCAGGCATAGGCATTCCATCCATAGCTATATCAACCCGGAATCAGAAGGTGATTGGAAAGTACTGATAGCACTAAAAATTACACAGCATTTACCAAGAAAAGAGTTGTTTACAGATATAGTGAGGGATTCATTCATCTATTGTCTGTAATCCTCTGCACCAGGAATATATTAATATAACTATGAATATATCCTAGATTGACTTATACACTGCTCTGTCAACAGTACTTTCGAATCCCATTCTAATCGCGGTTTGATAATATTTATGTTGTCTTATTGTCGGAATCATTTATTAGGTATACTTTATTTACGCATGCCTTACGCTGCATAGATGTGATTGGTGAATATCACTAGCATCTACATTTTAAGTCTAGTGGAAAGGCACCCTTAAAAATGTACACACAAATGGTATTACCAGCTTTATGTATGATATCGGTGGAATCATTCGCAACCCGCTGAATAATTATGCACGCATTACGGCGATGAGCTGCAAGTTTTACCTATCGACAGGCGCGCCATACATTGTTAACGATATGGCGATACTTATCATACATTTTCAATGTGCATGGTGGATGAGTATAAACAAGTGCATTTTCTTTGTCTGTGTGGTTTTGGAAGTTTATGAAGGGTCAAATATGGCAGGCAGGCATCATCTGAACTCTTCCCGTGGGTGTCGTAAGAGTCGACTAAGTGATTGAAGTCTCCGACCATTCATTTATTAAATATTGTTGACGGGTAGCAGCTTCATCATGATGGACACATGCATTACTGTTATCGCCAACCAAATTACAAAACATGATCTTTTTTTTAATTCATAATAGGTAGACGTTTGACCACGATCATACCTGCTGGTAAGTGATGATGCAGTATACGGTGGAGCACGTTTACCTATGAGATACCTATTCACTGTTGCCTTGAAGATATTCAGATTGTACACATGCGGAAAGAAGTTTAGAATAATTACACAATTTTATCCGTCGCCGACTAGATACGCAATATATTTAGAAATTAAAATAGTCGTGAAATAAGGCTATATTTTTTGAGTAGTTTCATAAGTATTATCAAAAGGAATGAAATCCATTGAACGAAAAATTAATAAAATGCAAATCAGTGTCTATTGCTTAAGGAATAAAATATCTGAATAACAAATCCAAAAATTTCAATTCATGTCATAAATTTAAGAAAACATCTATGCAAAGCCGGGAGCAGGAATGGCAAAGTAAATAATGAAAACAAAAACCGATTATAATAAAAGCTTCGAATCGTAAAAACGCTTAATAAAATAACAGAAAAACTTATAAATATTCACAAAACCGACTTAAACCTTTTGCAGACTGACGGATTCGTTTTTACTTATTCCACAGAAAATCTGCTTAAAATCCGTATTAAAAGAATCACTCGGAATTTATTTAGGAGGCGGTCCAAGTAGAGCATTTTGGCGGAATAACCGTAGTGTCACCGAAAGCGTTAATATTTATAGTTTAATAGTAACATAGTCTTATATAATTTAGTTTAAGTTATATTCACACAGTTTCGCATGTGGTGTTTACCTCTAAGTAATTGTTGCACTTAGAGTGAATATATGATAGCATGTATCATAATATAAATGAAAAAATTTAAAGATTGTTGGTAAACCTAAATAACTAAAGATTTTATCTAGGGAAACATAGTCAATGTAAAGCTTCACTGATTTCAGTGGAATTAGGATAAATAATAATTTAAAAAAAGACTTTATTATGGTTATTAATGTTACAATAAATAAGTTTCTCCTGCTAAAGTTACACAACTGACATAGTCACCTGTCAGTTAGTAGTGGCATCCTCGCACCGCGACGAAAAAATTTAAATAGTAGACTCCTATATAAGATATTATGATAAACCCCCTATCGTCATTAGGGATTAGTGACACAAACTATAGGATTAAACTTTAACTACCAAGATGATTAGGAGTAAAAATAATTGCAACCTTATTCCCCCTGCATAAAGTTAACAATAGGTTATCCGACATTTTGTAGCAGCGGCCATGTTGGATTTACAGTAATACTGAATATACATAATTGTATTGTCACCAGAACCAAAGGGGTATACCAAATTTTAGATCAATCGGTTGACAGAAAGAGGTTGGAATTGTAATTACTAAATTTTACCCAATAAACAAACGGGGTAAGCTGAATAAAACCGTTTAATAACAATAAAAATACGTGAATTTTGTAAGACCGGCACTTCTTCATGTAAGGGTTAAGATATAAAATTTAAAAAAGAAAGTCATCCGCCATTTCTTGTAACTTGAAGCCGAAACTCTTGGTTTCTTATCTCGCAGCAATGGTCGCGATTCAGAGAGGTTACCCTTTGGATGTTGTCGCCGCGAATGATTTTAAATGTAAAAATTATTCAAATACCGACGGCCGCTATAGATTGACGAAGGCTTATTAGCTGCTGCGATTGTCGGGGTTTCTGGGTGTTTCAGGATAAACGCGTTTCGAGTTATTGTTAAAAGTTTGGAATAAGAATTTGGTTTGTAATGTTGCGTCTTTATTTAAATAACTTTGAAATGAGATCAGGGTAAGATTTTAGGTAACAAATTAAAATTGTTTGTAAAAAAAAACACTTTTTTGATTTCTAGTTCTGAACCTCATTCAGGATGTATAAGGGGTGCTTTGGTTTCGTGTTCAAGCTCTTTTTTTGGAAATTCGAGTGCAAAAAATACTTTTTTAATTTATAGTTTTCGTTAAGGCCTAGTGAGTTATTAACGGTTACAGCTTTAAATTGAACTGAATTCAGTTTTCATCACTTAAGTAAAATAAACATTCCAAATAACCGTTTCAAGTATAACGCTTATTTGGCTAGGTATGTACTAGGCACCATGATCTCTTAAATGCGATTCAGTTTAGGTTTTTTGACAGTTTTTCTATGGAACTGACACATCGCCACCACATCGCTACCACGATCGGGCTTAGGGGGCGATTCAGTTTAGGACCTAAACTGAATCGCCCCCTAAGCCCGATCGTGGTAGCTCCCCTGGTATTACCTATATCAAAGTTCTAGAAATGTAAGAATATTTTTTGTAGAGCAAAAAAGCTAGAAGCAAAAACACAATAACATATGAAAAAACGCTTACACAGATTGCTCACTCTAAACTTGTCAAATCATAAAACATACAGCGAAAATGCCTCCAACATTTCCCTGATACGTCAACTCAACAATTAGCCTGGAAATACTTGAAAAGAATTTAGCGTACAATTTGCCTCGCTTGTTGACACCCCAGCTCCATTAGCTGCGATTCTGACAATCGCACATCTAATTAGGCGGGACTCCAGGCTAATTGAAGTTTTACACTCCATCTTTGCATTTTTTCTAGTTTTTTATAACAGCAATACTGTCCTTTTAATTTAGTTAGGCATGTAAAAGCAGACTGTATTGCAGTGAGATAAGATTTATTTACGTTGTTTTTAACAAAAATGAAAACAAGTGTGGATTTTTAGTAAATGTTGCAAATGTGTAGTCGGTTTAAAATTTTACAAGACTACTCATACTCGAAAGATGTAGTGAATAATATTTTCGGGCTATATGTATATACATGTAGTAAAACATGCCGCTTGGTGACGGCAGTAAGAATACATTTGTCACCACCCAAATTCTTCCCTTGCGGTACCGTAACAGTCGACTAAGGGATTGAATTGTCACTGGCCTTTCATTACTAAAATTCGCCTTTGTACAATGTCACTGTATATGTTTTGTTTCTTATTTTTATGCGTTGTGCAATAAAGTGGTTACTACTGCTATTACTTTTACTGAATATTGTTGATGGGTAGCAGCGTCATTATAAGGTACGCACTACTGCGATTCAAGGTATTATATAATTGGTGCGATAGTATGTCGCCGTGAGATCGACTTCCTGTCTTTTACTATGTTAATAAAAGAGGGACAAATAGTTTATCTCGCCATGAGATTGCATGCTTTAATCATGTGCTAACCCTACTGATACCAAAGTTCAGTCCATAATGACACGGAGTCCTATTTATCTTCAGTTCGATGTTCCAGCTATGATTATGACGTTATACCCCATTCAGGACGTATAAGGGTCGCTTTGGTTTTGCGTATATGCCCTTTGGATTCGGCAATGCTCCCATATGAGCTGGCTGTTTGATGTTGACTCCAACTCGAGATATTGGAGAAGTTACTTATTTGTCAATCTAGTAATGCTCCGTGTATGGGCTTTATTGTGACCTGTGTACAGTTGACTTCATAAATATCTACTCGCTTCTTCACCTTAATCCATTAAACTAGAGTGCAAAATTTTGTACATATCTATGAACTCGACTAGTTATGCGTTTACATAAAGTAACTATGCAGGGATCATCATAAGATACTAAGGTTGCTAAAGGACGCTGTTGCTTGTTTTTCTGCAGTTTTGTATGTAATAATTGCACAAATTGTCTTGGATGTAATTTTTTTTCTCCATTCGTCCAGTGGTGTCATACTTGGGTGCACCAACTTATAATTTAGCAAAGAGATTGAATTGCATTATTAGAGATAAATCCCAATTTCGGCCTAAGTTTTGTTTAAAGAATAGTTTAGATCTAGTAGAGAGGATCAAGGGTATTAACTTGCCTGAGAATGCTATCCTTCTTTCGTTGGATGTAGACAGTTTATTTAAAAATGTACCGTATGTAGAAACATTGGACATCCTTCGTGGTATGTTTGAAAGACAGCGGCTGCATCCGGGAGAGGTGGATGAATTATTGCAACTCACTGCTATTTGTATGAAACAAAATTATTTTAGATTTGGGGGTCAGTATTACCTGCAAAATGATGGTTTGGCTATGGGTTCACCATTGAGTCCTTTAATGGCTGATATTTTTATGGATGACTTTGAAAACCAGCATATTGTAGGTAATAGGGATATTTTGTATTATTTTAGGTACGTGGATGATTTAATTATTTGTTGGACGGGCAGTGTGACACAGCTGGATGCATTTTTTACTGAGGTTAATAACAAGCACCCGAAAATTAAGTTTAAGAAAGAATTAGAGCAAGACAATTCACTTAATTTTCTGGACTTGACGATCACAAGGGTTAATAACAGACACGATTTCCGAATTTTCCGTAAGCCTACACAGACTGACGCAGTTATACCAGCTTCTTCTATACATCCGTGGCAACATAAGTTAGCGGCTTTTCATTGTTATGTGCATAGATTGTTGACTGTGCCTCTTTCTGATGACCATTATCGGCTAGAATTGAATAACATCTATCACTTGGCGGTTTCTAACGGCTACGATAAGTCAGTTGTGGATGGTATAATCAGAAAGAAACAGAATGGCATGATCAATAATATGTTGTATGCTGCACGGCCGTCTGAACCCACCAAGAAATTTCAGGCAAGCATTACGTATGTTGGCAAACTATCAGATGATATTTACAAAGTTTTGAAGTCTAATAATATTAATGTTGCTTTTAAGACAAACAATACGTTACATTCAAAACTTTGTAACGGCAAAGATCAAATTGAGACGGGCAAGAAGTCTGGTGTGTATAAGCTAACTTGTGATGATTGTAATAAGGTGTACGTGGGGCAAACGGGCCGTAATTTTAACACAAGGTATAAGGAGCATGTTACATCTTATAGGCATAACCATCCAGAACGTTCAAATTTCGCGAAGCATTTGATAGAGAGTGGCCATAGTTTATCTGAGGACCACTCTTTTAATGTTCTGCACGTTTGTGATAAAGGTTTACGTTTGAACGTTCTGGAACAATTGGAAATAGTTATGTACAACGGTAGAGGTGTAATTATTAACGAGCAGCTGAATGTTGCGTCATCGCCGTTATTACGAATTTTTTCCGTTGCCAGGGGGGGAGAAGGGGGTAGGGGGCGGGGTCAGGGTGAGGTTATAAATATGGCCGACCAGACAGGACAGCTCATTCTGTTGCCGGACACCAGACCGACAACATCGTCAACTCCTGATGATGCTTCGTAGAGAGGCGAAACACGTGTCGAGTATAGTGTTATTGGTGGTGGTTTGTTATAGTTATTTGCGTATTTATTTTTGCGGCGGGAGGGTGGGAAAATTAATTGCATGCAAAAAATACGCAAGTAATTATAGCGGGTTACACTAATTAGCTACACATTCTGTATCGCGGAAGAGCAAAGCAATATTGTTCATCCTTGAATTTTTTTTCTGTTATTGAAATACATCCTATTATAATTTTATTCTGGAAGAAATCAGGATGTTGTTTAGATGCCAATCGCTGACGCTCAGTTGCGTACGAAACGTTTTCCTCCAATAGAAAAGAGAGAGTGTGCAGAGTATAGATACAGAGAGAAAGTTGAGTGTTAGCTTTGGCATATCGTCATAAATCTGACTCAAAGATCATACATATCCATCAGAAATAGCGGGTTTATAATAAGCAATTTGTCGACATTTCCGAGAATATACATCATTTCTTGATTGTATTTACTCTTTATTATACTCGTACATCGTCTGGAATAGTAAACGAAAAATCATTAAAAAACGTAGTTAATTACGCAATTCAAAAAAATGTCCCTGTTATTTTTCTCTATTTAGCTAATCCAATCTTTTTAATTGGTTGTATTAAGCCACCCTGAACGTTTTCATCTGGATAAAAATTCAATTTTGCGCCGACATTCATTGCGCAGATCTTTGACAATTCGTCCGATACAGCCAAGAAAGGGTTGCCGATTACAGAACGAAAAAAAAAGTTAATTTAACTTCGAGAAAATGGTTTTGGCAGTCGGAGTTCTTAGTGTGATTTTGGTTGTTTTGGTGTGACAGGTTTGCAAGAAGAAATTTAATGGGTATTTGGGCAGAGTTTTCCTAAATTTTATCTATATTTTATTGAACTACCACGTGAGTTTAACCGTTTAGTTATAGTTATTAATCTCACGGAAGTTCAAAAATAAATTCAATTGGACATTTACGAGCTTTTAATTACTAAGATAATATGTATGTATGTATGTAAATTCTTTATTGCACACAAATCAAAACAGGTATAAAAATACACAACAATTCAAAAAGGTACAAGGGCGAATAATAAACTAAAAAAATATAATTTGTAATATTACCTACATCAAAAATGCAAGTTTTTCTGGGGGTTAGATAGCCGGTGTACTAGATAGATACTGGCATAGATAGAGGCAATCCATCTAAGTCCTCAGGGTAGGCAGCGCATAGGTAATTTTTTTAATCACTATGTCCATGGGCCTCAGTTCCTGTTTTGTAGCAGGTTGGCTGAGAGCTTAGTTGTCTATCTTCGTTACATAAAAAAATACAGTATGTTTCACATAGTAGAGCAAAGGAAGAAACCTGTGAATGTATAAGTCATACTGACCAACTTTTACTACCGGGCTAACGCCGAAATCGCGAGAATAAATTTGACTGTCCCATACAAAACGGCATCATCCCACCGGCCGGAAAGTATGAGACGGCCAATTTTTTTACGCGTTTTCGGCATTGGCCCGGTAGTAAAAATTGGTAAGAATGATTTATACATTCACAGGTTTCTTTCTTTGCTCTACTATGTGATACATACTGTATAGATAAATAAAGGTGGTATTACCATCTCTAAGTAATCGCCAATGATCGCCGAACCCGAAACTCCGAAACACAACCGGGACATTTTTCTAGTAAACTTGCCATTATAATTTACCCCTGATTGGGATCAAGTTGAAATTAAGAAAAAATAAAGGACAAAGCGAAATGCTGATTGTCTTTTTTATCTACGCCTTGATTTAACAAACAATCCCTTTCTTCTGATCCTTTGTTCAATTCTTTTTGATTAACCGGTCTAAATTGGTAAGGGTTTTTTTATGTACCTATCTATATTAGGTACAAACATTACCATTCACATTTATTTATATTTTAGGTATTGTAAGAAAGCAAGTGGTGATTTAGATAGAAAATTAAACCAAACATCAATGACTGTAAATTAATTACGGATAAAGAGGTTTTATAGGTACACTGGAATATACAAGGTGTAAGTCTAACACGGGCGAAGCTCTTAACGGGTGTTATTTTAGGACATAATAAGTACATTTAGACAACTTTTACTTAAGATTAGAGTAATAAAGTTATCCATACAAAATAATTCGGCGCGCAATTTAGATCAACACACTCAAGTTATACGCTCATTGACAGCTAATTTCAAAGGCAGATGACGTAACTGTCATATCAATAATAACAAGGGTTTGTACTTACATTGCTGCTCTGAAAATCTCAAAAAAAAAAACTGTGGGGTCGAAATTAAGTGTAAAAAAACCTCGTTATCCATGATTATATTGATAAATTCCATGCCGGTTTAATTGATCGCCCGTATTAGATTTACACGCGGTATACATGACATTATTTGGATCATACAACAAAATTATAAAACCTAATGCACACACACGTTAAATGCTTGTTCACAGGTAATTTAAAATCCGGGGATATAACTGCCATGTGCACAGGTAAGTTTCTGCTCAGAAAATCTTTTAAAAAGAACTGAGACTGACTTAAAAAAAACTTTTAATGATTACACCTATGAATCATACGGGAGCATTCCACGGTCTCGTGGGGGACATTTGTACGATGATTTTAAACTTTGTGTTACTGTAAAACACGCAAAAATTAACATATTTTAAAATATACAGGTAGTGGTGATAAAATGGACCTTAACCTACAAGATGATATAATATTATAAAGAATTAAACCAGTATTATATGAATTCTCGACACCCGACTTAAAGTCGCGTGCGGGACAGCCAATCCACCGCCGTTTGTGACGTGGTAATTAAAATTGATATTTTAGCGAATTGAACACACCGATTATGACAGATTTTTTTATTATAGTTAACGTAAGAACACTTAGCATATTTCCGCAAATAAAACAAAAAATACATCTTTGAATTATTTTATATAAAATAAAGATTGCAGAATCTCGTGCGGGACAGGTTAGACTCGTGCGGGACGAGTACGATTGAGGTGAAAAATAAATGGATAAATAAAAGTTTTATGTAGGAACTAAGTGTTAATTTCGCAATCTAAGTTATGTTATATAGAAAATTACAAATTAAAAGTTGTGATTTCCTCACAAACTGCATTTTTCTTTGCTTTAGCTATATTTGAGTCACACGTGATGATAACGTGAAATTTTGAAATTCTTGAATAGGTTTGACCCACGGTTTAATTATTTTTTTTTTGTGTTATTTCTGACTGAGGTATGTAAAAAATCTTAGTTGTTTTAGTTACTTCCGATGCAACTTGGAAGAAATCTTCAGCAGACTGTATAGCACGTATGTCCTGAGCTTGACTGAGCATCTTTTCCCTTACCAATCTCTTCAAATTGCCCCCTACTCCATCTACGACACCTTTTCCATGCGAGGTCTTCATCGACACATTCCAAATCACGCCTCATCTCTTCAGCAAGTTTTATATTGTAACGATGACAAAGTCCTTTTATAACGTCCTTTTTAGGCGAAGACGGTAGACTTCGTACAGCTTTTAAGGTAGCCTTTGATGCTGTCTGTGGACATCTGTACGGAGATTGGGTTGCAGGGTTATTTATCTCAGAAAAGGGTCCTGCTACCGCCATCGAAGCATATTTCTAAGTTTTTCAAGATGACTGACTTTTTAACTCTCTTTGTCTTCGTTTTTTATCACGTTCACGTTCTCTTAACTCATTAGCTTCTTAACCGACATAGGTTCTTTCTTTAACCGTTTTGAATTACTTATACGTAAATTTTCATTTTTTTATTAAATCGGGGTCTTGTAATTATCGTTTTTCCGACATATTTTATTAATAGCCGCTTTATCGCTTGGCATTTTGGAGAAAAAAATAAGCAGTTTTAGTAAAAACAGCAATTATCACTTCTGCTTGCAAAAGATCGCGTGCGGGACAATAATTTTAAACTCACTCTAAAATATGTATTACTCAGATGAATACTAAATCTTGTACTATATCTTATTACCGCTAATAAACACTGTTTAGTCATGCAACGTAAATAATCCTGGAACAGTTTTTACACAAAAAATATTTACTTAAAGTCATAGAAACTCGTGCGGGACAGCTGTAGATTGACCATATTTAGTTCTATGCTCTGTCATAAACAAACAAGAGAACTTGAATAAATATATCTAAATGTAAAATAGAACATACTTTCTACCTCGATATATCAATAAAGTATGTGTAGCATGCCAGAAAGTCGACAAAATGGTCTTTCAAATAAGAGCCTTCAAGACTGTTAACAAAGTAAATGAATAGTGTTTTTCTGAAAGACTCATAAGAAAAGTGTCAATATGTTTTTTTAATTTGACGTATTATAATTTAAAAATCTATATAGTGGTCTGTTATTTAGCAATACTATTAATAATGAAATATAACTTTTAAAAAGCAGTGCTGTGGTTGTTATTTCCATGGAATGCTCCCGCCTAGTTTTATTTATCGCCAGTATTAAACATACGGAAGATGGCATACACTTGTCTCCTAATGGCTTTAGTAAGCCGTGACGAAGGTTTAGCTAAGCCTGAGTGGCGACGTACGTTTGCATTTATTTAATGATTACACGTATGAATCATACGCCTGGTTTTATTTATCGCCAGTATTAGATATACGAAAGATGTACACACAGATGTCATATATACCATAGATCAAGCAAACGTATCTACTTAGCGTATCAAATGAACTCAGTAAAATCCACTGAGTTGTCCGTCGTTAATCGCAGCTTGCAGCTTCCGGGCGTCAAATTTTGTAAGTTGAAGTGAACAAAAACATTAATATTGCCTCCTTAAGTAATATTAATTGCAACAACACAAAAAAATATGAATACTCAAGGGCCTGAGACATATTTAAAATCATAGGCAAGTAACAACTTCAGTACAAAATCTGACACGCTCGGCCGCCATACAAATGAATGAACTTGTTTCTTCTATCCAAATCTAATTCTGTGGATGTACACTTATCTCCTAATGGCTTTAGTAAGCCGTGGCGAAGGTTTAGCTAAACCTGAGTGGCGACTTATGTTTGTACGCCCCACTGCATATCTCGCTGCACGTCACATTCGAGCGTCCACTAAATGTAAGGTCTGAGTGGTGAGCGTTGAGTAGCGCGTCCAGCGAGGCGGGTAGCGGCACGTCGAGCGTCCAAGGTATTTGGACGGCTTGCACTCAGGCTAAGCTCATACGTTTGCATTTGTTTAACATGGACGCCACGTCGCATATCCCGCTGCACGTCACACTCGAGCGTCCACTAAGTGTAAGGCAGTGGATTTTCTGGCCGGCGACCTACGCGTGTCCGCCGCCGACGACGTTCGAATGTTTTGTTCGCGAATGTTTGAGGTTTCTCTAAAACGTCGCCGGCAGCGGGTAACCGACGACGTGTCAGAGAAACCACCCTCGAACATTCACGAACAAAACATTCGAACGTCGTCGGCGGCGGACACGCGTCGGTCGCCGGCCAGAAAACCCATGGCCTAAGGCCTGAGTGGTGAGCGTTGAGTAGTACGTCTGGCGGGGCGGGCAGCGGCACGTCGAGCGTCTAAGGTATTTGGACGGCTTGCACTCAGGCTACGCGCATACGTTTGCATTTGTTTAACATGGACGCCCCGCTGCACGTCACATTCGAGCGTCCACTAAGTGTAAGCAAGCAACCGGCAGTGGGTAACCGACGACGTGTCAAAGTGCGTTCAAACTAAAAGAGCATTCGCTGTTATAACCTCCCTCTCTACGAAATTCGATCGGTACACAAAACGTGATTGGTTGATTTCGTAGAACGGGCGCTAGAACAGCGAATGCTTTTTTGGTTTAAACGCAAGAGGGTGGTTTCTCTGACACGTCGTCTGTTACCCGCTGCCGGCGACGTTTTAGAGGAACCACGGCCTAAGGCCTGAGTGGTGAGCGTTGAGTAGTGCATCTGGCGGGGCGGGTAGCGGCACGTCGAGCGTCTAAAGTATTTGGACAGCGTGCACTTGGGCCACACGCATACGTTTGCATTTGTTTAACATGGATGCCCCGCTGCACGCCCCGCCGCATATCCCGTTGCACGTCACACTCGAGCGTCCACTAAGTGTAAGGCCGTGGGTTTTCTGGCCGGCGACCGGCGCGTGTCCGCCGCCGACGAAGTTCGAATGTTTTGTTCGCGATTGTTTGAGGGTGGTTTCTCTGAAACGTCGCCGGCAGCGGGTAACCGATGACGTGTCAGAGAAATCACCCTCAAACATTCGCGAACAAAATATTTGAACGTCGTCGGCCGCGGACACGCGTCGGTCGCCGGTCGCCGGCTAGAAAACCCACGGCCTAAGGCCACGGTCGTACTGCACACGCCGCACGCAACCGACAACGTCCCGTCGGACGCAGCGTCTGAATGATGTATGGCGGGGGGACGCCGCATGCAGCGGGCGAAAACGACCACTCCCGAGCATTCTCGAACACACCATTCACCCGCTGCGTGCGACGGGACGTTGTCGGCTGCGTGCGGCGTGTGCAGTACGACCGTGGCCTAAGGCCTGAGTGGTGAGCGTTGAGTGGAGCGTTTGGCGGGGCGGGCAGCGGCGCGTCGAGCGTCTAAGGTGTCAGCCTCTGTAGCCTAGTTGGTACCTAGTGACCCTGCCTACGAAGCTGGAGGTTCCGGGTTCGAATCCCGGCGAGGGCATTCATTGTGTATTTATTTATCACAAATATTTGTTCCTTGGTCATCGCTGTTTATGTATTTAAGTATATATATGTATCTATCTATTATATATATCTTTGCCTGGTACCCACATCACAAGCCTTAATTGAGCTTACCGTGGGACTAAGTCGATTTGTGTAAGATGTCCCAAGATATTTATTTATTTAAGGTATTTGGACGGCTTGCACTCAGGCTACACGCATACGTTTGCGTTTAACATGGCCACGTCGCGCGTCCCGCTGCACGCTTGAGCGTTCACTCAGTTCGCTCACTAAAGGGTAGCGATGAAAATAACACGAAAGATACATGTGTCTTTAAGGGCCCCCGTATTTTCCAATAAAATACTGTATCTTTTGTTACAGAGCTGTTATGGAATCATTCGCATTATTTTATTGCATTGAAAAATGATAAATAATAACTAACGTAATACATAAGTGCTGTTTATTAACATGATGGACCTGAGATGTCTGAATAAATAAAATTGTATTATTATCATAATTATGAATTAGTGATTCCGAATGTATTGGCTCTCGAACAAACAGGTGACTTTTCATTTTGCTCAGACTACATCGCAATATCAGTTGGGAGCTTGAAATTATGAATAATGATAATAAAATGCACTTACAAATCGGAATATTTAATTAATCTATGCTCTATGTGATGTCAACGTGAAGAGAAGACTATTTGCTTCAAAGGCAAACAAACGTCAGTTTTGTTTTTTCCGGAAGTTACATGTAATTTATAGGAAAGATTCGAAACTTTCGAGAGAAACAACAAGAATCTTTCGCCATTTTCATCGCTACTAAAGGTATAGTGTCGAGCCCTCCTTATATTGATTTAAACTTTCACGATTATCACTTATATTTTAAAGACAAACGGGTCTTAATCGCGTAAACTTACGTTGAATTATATTCTGACGTTTCGGGCATGACATTACACCCGTGGTCGCAGGCACGTAAGTTTACGCGATTAAGACCCGTTTGTCTCTAAAATAAGAGCACTACCTTGTCATGATTTCTCCATTTTTAAACGCAAACTGTTCTACAAATCGGGAACTCTTCAGTATTGCGACATCAAAGTCCAATGGCTGTCATGAATAGCGGCCATTAGGCTCGGTCTACACTGACCGACGTTTCTTTCAATGTCTGACCGTCAATAGCACATCATTAACTGGGAAGGGTGAGTTTGCACGGCGAGCGTACTTGCTCCAGTTAGCGTGCAAGTGATATGGCGTTTATAAACGTGCGACTAATGAACGACGTTGATCATAGTTTATCTAGTATTATGTAATATAGATAGCTAAGTGATAAATAAAAATGAAACAATGGTTTTCTAACAAAAAATGTTTAAAAGCGAACACGGAACTTCTAATAAGATCTTTAATTATTTCTTTCCCTTAGTAATAAAAGTAAATATTATCGATAGGAAAACCGTTAAGGAGGCAAGAATCGTTCCCATTTTATTTATCACCTATCTATCTTTCCAAACAGAAAAAAGCAGTTATCGAGCATGTAATTTATAGGAAAGATTCGAAACTTTCGAGAGAAACAACATGAATCTTTCGCCATTTTCATCGCTACTAAAGGGATAGAGTGTCGAGCACTACCTTGTCATGATTTCTCCATTTTTTAACGCAAACTGTTCTACAAACCGGGAACTCTTCAGTATTGCGACATCAAAGTCCAATGGCTGTCATGAATAGCGGCCATTAGGCTCGGTCTACACTGACCGACGTTTCTTTCAATGTCTGACCGTCAATAGGACATCATTAACTGGGAAGGGTGCGTTTGCACGGCGAGCGTACTTGCCCGAGTTAGCGTGCAAGTGATATGGCGTTTATAAAAGTGCGACTAATGAACGACGTTGATCATAGTTTATCTAGTATTATGTAGGTTAATAATCTGATATTCAGATCTTTGTATTCGTTAGAGAAATACTAGTTACTACTTACATTTAAAATATGGATATTCAAATTTTTGTAACAAGGGGTAATGTCCATTTGTTTTGGAAACTATTGGTTTAACGTGACTTTCCTAGCCACTGATATTCAATTCAGACTTGTATTAGATAGCATAAACTCTGAATGTGATATAAATGGCTGTCAGTGTGCTACCGTCAGAATGGGCAAAAAGTACCTTACATGATTACTTCTGTCCATCATATTTTGTATATCTAAAAAGCGCCTACATCGTATTGCTTTTTTCCAACTCGAATATAATTATATAACAACATGAAATGGGCAAAATTGATATAGGAACGATTATTTCACAGTCTACTTTTTAAAACCAACATTGTTGTCTGGCAAAAATTTTAGTACAAGGAAGGTGGCACGTTTGAAATGCGCTTAGTTGACAACCTGTAGAAAATTTTAAATACTCGCTCTTCAATTGGAAACATATTTAAGTTTGCCAGATTATTATCCTATACTGCAATGCTGAGCAAGTCACATGATCAGCCTATATCAGTCCACTGCTGGACAAAGGGCTATGCGTATGGACGCAATAGGAGGTTTATGCCCATGGTCGCCACGCTGGCTAAACCGGTTGGCGATCACAGAAGTGTGCCCACTATGATGACGCTGCTGCTCATGATCATCAATATATAAATGCAAATAGCAGAGCAATTACTGTAAAATTATCTAGGTAAACTAAGGACAGTTGGTAGGCGAGTCGAGTGCAAACGCAGCATCGAGCGGGTCAACATTAGTCCGTGAAAGACAGCAATAGCCGCCGAACAAACAAACACGTGACCACTATCAATAGTAGATGTTTCTGAAGGGGTGAGGGAGGGTAGGTAATTTAAACACGTAGCATAATTAGCGAATGAGCTATATGGGATTCTTTGATTGTGTTGATGTTTAATGTGGGTACCTATAGACAACTAAGAGCGCGGAATGGCATAATTGTGTAATTATCAATGCTCGGCGGAGATGAGCTGTTTTCATACTGAATGACATGTATCACGTGACATTTAGTATAAAAACACCCCCCGAGCGGATTGGTAATTATGTACCGTAAAACTACCCAACTATAGTCCAAAAGCTCCTAACTATGGTCCAAGACTAAGTCAAATATCTTCGATTTAGTGTAATTATTATATTATTGACGCAGTTGTTACACAAAGTCTCCTCATTAATGATTAAAAAACTTATAGGTAAAACTAAAGTAAAAGATTTCCATTGATGCTTAATTAAGAGTTGAACTTGTGGACCACAGTTGTAGTACTGGACTATAGTTGTATGGTTTTACGGTACCCTTACATAATTGTGTGTTTACAACTATAGGTACATAGAGGCTTATATTTGATTTTTCATCGATTCTTGTATTTCCATCATTTGACCATTTAGGTATAAAGAAATATTATAATTTTATCCCTTTCGGTCTTATCAATATCATAAGAGCGAAAGGGACAAACTACTTTGCGACTTGCTTGGTTAAGAGACGTTTATTAATAAGAAAGTTAACATTTTTATTAATTTTCTAACAAAAAAATTTTAAGCGACCACGGAACTTCTAATAAGGTCTTTAATTATTTCTTTCCCTTAGTAATAAAAGTAAATATTATCGATAGGAAAACCGTTAAGGTGGCAAGAATCGTTCCCATTTTATTTATCACCTATCTATCTTCCCAAACAGGAAAAAGCAATTATCGAGCCCCTACCAGGGTTCGAACCTGCTACCGTTAATGGGTTGCCCCTGATTTAAGACTTCGACACCCCGTTCGGAAGGCTTGATAAGTTGGCGCTGATTTCTTATAATGGAATGAATATATGTTTTATATTCTTTTTTTTAACCTTCCGCGATATGAGGTGAAAAATGTTTACTCGTATATGACGTCCATACATTTGGGATCTGGTATACTCCACCTCGGATGCCGAAAATTAGTATATATCTTAGGACATCTTATACGCATCGATCTAGCCTTACGATAGGATCAAATTAAGGCTTGTGATGGAGATATTAGGCGACGATATATTTAATAAATACTTAAATCCATAAGTAGACAGACATGACCAAGAAACACATATTTATGATGAATATACACATCGTTGTTTTTAATGTAATGTAATTTTAAGTTATGTTTTGTGCTAATAAATTCATCATCATCATCATCATCATCATCATCAGCCTATGATAGTCCACAGCTGGACGTAGGCCTCTCCTATTAACTATGCGTACAGACGCATTAGGAGGTAAATGCCCATATTAATCGCCACGCTGGGCAAGCGGATTGGTGATCGCAGTTATGTGTCCACTATGATGACGCTGCTGCCCATCATCAATCTTTTATCAAATGATGGTCAGTGACACTTCGATCCCTTAGTCGACACCCACAGGATGAATTGGGGTGGTGACAAATGTATTCTTAATGCCGTTACTACACGGCCATAACGGCTCATAAGTCATAAATTCATTTCATTTCAAATATTGCCCTCACGGGGATTCGAACCCAGAACCTCCAGCTTCCTAGGCAAGGTCACTACCAACTAGGAAACAGAGGCTGACAATAGTAATAATAATGGTTACTGATTCAACTTTAATTGGCATTTTTCATTGCTATCGCCATTAGACGAAAGGGCCATTTGAAAACCGAAGCATATCGTTTACAGTAACTGTAATAGTTCCGGATACGAGGGACAGAGGGCGCGGACCGATGTAACTTACAAGTAGTTTGTGATGGTCACTTGATTGTTCACAGCGAGAGACTAATCTATGCACGTAGAACAAAATTATAGTCACTTTTCTAAGATCAAGTTCGCCATAGCCTCGTAAGGTCCATGGTCTTGGAACAAACTTCAATTCTTTTTAATCACAAGATGTGTCTTGATGGTACCGTTTTATCCACATGCATACTCGTTAGAACGTGACGGCAACGACCACAAACAATTAGACGCGGTACCAATACAAGCCTTTATACTGTCGCGTAAAACACGGGAAGCTATCGAAATATGTCGCCACCCAAATTTTAATCGTGATGGTGATTGGTCAGTGCCACCTGGTTGGAAAACGGTTTTGGGTATTACGCTGGACAGTGTAGACGCCCCCTTATTAGCAAGTGATGTAGTAAGTATTGTGTGCAGAACCCTTTATGACAAAAGTAACACTGAGGGTAGATCTTCCTTGCATCGTCCCCGTGTCCACCGCCCGCGGCTAGTATCCGTTATATGGGTTCAAACATGTCGAGCAATCATCGACTTATATACGTGAGTAACTACTGAGTTGCATTTGTTTTGTCAAATTTTCTAACAAACTGAAATCAATTTAATTTAATCCTTCATGAGACATAGCACTACTGACTACTACTACTAATATAACTATAAATTTAATCAAACTCACGTGTATTTTGTCACTACGCGAGACATATTTCGGAGAGCCTTAAAGGTCTCCATCAACTTTATTTCCTGCCGAGTAGGAAATAAAATCAATGACGAATTTCAGAAGTTTCTCGTATATGGCTGGGGCTTAGGAAGATAAATAGTAATTAATACTGTTTCAAATTGTTAATGTGTATTTTTTATACCTATGTTTTGTGTGAAATAATAAATTTACATTACATAGCATCACGAACCTTTTAATGTTTTTTTTTGGAAGGAGAAGGACTGGTGCTTAATTTTTATCTAACTTTCTAATCCTGGCTTTGATTTTTAGTTCTCTATACCTACGCATCTCCGTTATCAATATGCTTAGATATTTTTTTAGCAGAAACGAGAGATCGACAAAAGTAAACATCGACATAACTGTTATCGATGAATCTTATCATCATCATCATCATCAGCCTATGATAGTCCACTGCTGGACGTAGGCCTCTCCTATTAACTATGCGTATAGACGCATTAGGAGGTAAATGCCTTATAGATGAATCTTATAGTGGTCGATAAATACATTTAATTAATAAATCATGTGCCGCAACTTAGAGGTAAATTACAAAAATGCACAAGTCATCATACTTTATTCAATTCCAGATTTCTTTTCATATGAAATACTATAGTTAAAATGCAATATATAAAATTATAGGAATTATAAATTGTTATTAATGATTTTTACTTGTGAATGTTACTATAATGCTATTTTTGTTTTTAATCTTATCTAATGAATTATTTTATTAATTATTAATATTTGAGACTGTCTATATTTTATGATTTATTTAATAGTTATGTATGTTATTGTAAGAATTATGTTAAGGACATGTTTTTGTATGCCAAACGGCAAAACATAGTGATACCATGTATATAATTTTATCCACCACTGTATAATGTACCTATGTTTCACAAATAAACACTTTGACTTTGACTTTGACTTTACTCAAAACGATTTTTTTTAATATGTTGTGTTTAGTAACCATCAAAAGAACAAAGACTAATAAAATATTCTCTAACGCCTTATAAAATAATTAATATGAAGTATTCGATATTTAAATCAAAGCTTAGATGAGTCCTGTATTTCTTGTTTACCTAAATTTACGAAGTTAGCATCTTTATGAGAATGAGGTGTATTCATCGATAACATTTATGTCGATATTAATTTAGTGTCGCTCCTGCTAGAAACATATATATATATATAGGTATAGTTAGCTATCAAGCACTGAGCCCGTCATTGTGTTCGTACCTACCTTCAATGTCTGTTCAATTATCTTCGGCATTCCCTTTGACAACGTAAGTCACACATTGAGTACAATACCGTACAAGTGTATGTGTGTTGTAAAGGGCGATGCCTTTACGATACGGCTCTGATCAACTGGACGCCGCAGGGACGGACTTAGGGCTTTGACAGTTAAGAAATGACAAACAATTATTTTATATTGATTTAAACTTTCACGATTATCACTTATCTACAATATAAAATAGTCCAAATTTGATAATATATTTTCTCGCCAGTCTGCTTGACGGGTGTAACGTCATGCCCAAAACGTGAGGATAATATTAAACGTAAGTTTACGCGACTAAGATCTGTTTGTCGTTAAAATAGAAACAATTATTTCCACACATTATTGTGAAAACATTCAAATCATTTTATTAATAGTTTTAATTTTAAAAAAAGTAAACTAGTCTGCCTACAATGAAAATGACGTTGGTTGGTTGGTCTGGTTTAAAATCATTAGCTCTATCTAAATTTGGGTGCTTTAGACTTGTTTGAATAAGTTAAGTTATTAAGACAATTCTAACATACGTACAAACGATGTTAAAACCTTGTATGATAGTACATTAGGATACAAGTACGACAAAAATAAAGTTCGACCCGAGTGGCGATACAATTAAAACACGACCCAAGAGAGTGTTTTAAGTAGAGTTAGGAATTTCCTTTTCGCACGTGTAGCATTCGACGTTTTTCAGTACAGATGTCCGAAGTTTCGACCTCACAAAAATGAACCACTTTTCGCGCTAGCGCGTAAAAAATCATCATCTATACTGATTTTTAGCTGACTTTAAAAAAGATGAGGTTCTCAATTTGATTGATTTTTTTTGACAAAAACTTATTATTATAATTTCTAAAATGTTTAATCCGGCCCTGGCAGCCCAATGGTCCACTGACGGCGAATTTAATTGCGATAGCAAGCGGTCCCTCCCCGAAACGGGTGGACCGGCGCCCTTATGCCTTGTAATGTACTCATTCATTGGGACCTTAGGCGACCTTATTGGGTACCTATACTGTACAGATGTAGTGAGAAATGACTTGCCTTCGGAAACGTTCGTCAACGTCATGCTGTTTCAGTCTATCTCACTGAGACTGACAGTAATAGCTGTCATGCTACTTCAGTCAGACTCGGTGACACTGCCTGAAACAGCATGTGCTTACGAACGTTTCCGAAGGCAAGTAATTTCTCACTACACCTGTACCTTTTGCTGCTTGTTCTTAACACCTCTAATTACTATTTTTGTGAAAGAATTAAAATAAAACTTCTACACTTTGAGTAATACTGATTTTAAACCACTTTTACACTCTTACAATATTTTAAACTTTAATCACTATAATTTATGATTTATACATTGGAATACTTCAACGATTTAAAACCAATTGACCTTATTTCTAACATTCGTTTTTATACCCTCGTTTCCAACATGGGTATAAGTCGACAGAAAACATGATACCGGTGTTGCCGCAATACAAAATCAAATAACCCTATTTCATAAAATAATCAGCAAAAATCATGACAGAATGGCATTACTACTTTAAAAATATCATATTTTATATTGCTATTGACAAAATGAAAGTTTCAGTCTGAAACCCAGTGCCTAACCTTAATCATCATATCAGCTGAAAGACGTCCACTGCAACATAGGCCTCCCCCAAAGATTGCCACAATGACCAGTCCTGCGCCACCCGCATCCAGCGGACTCCTGCAACTTTCACCAGGTCATCAGTCCACCTTGTGGGGAGTCTACCTACGCTGCACTTTCCTTAGTAATCCTAAGGCTGTATTTTCGAGTCTCGCCTAAGATTCTGACCCTTAAATTGTCTGTGTCCCAATACTTAAGGCATATACATATTTATATCGACATACTTTTTTTAAGAAAAATGTTTGCTCTAGGTACTCAACGGCGCGAAGCACTTTTTTTATTTGCTAGTGTAAGCGTTTATAGTACATTACAACGCAAGTGTGAAAAACATGAAACTCGTAAACTCGTGTCGATTTAAAACACTCCCTTTGGTCGTGTTTTAAACCATTGTCTTTTTGCACGTGTCTCGTACGACGTTTTTTAGTACAGATGGCCCTCCGAAGTTTTGGACCTGACGTAAAATGACCCACTTCGGGCACTAGCGCGTAAAAAAGGCACCATCTGTACTAAAATAGTACATTACAACACAAGTGCGAAAAACATGAAATTCGAAACGAGTGGCGATGTTTTAAAACACGACCGATATGGAGTGTTTTAAATCGACACGAGTTACGAATTTCGTTTTTGCACGTGTCTCGTACGACGTTTTTTAGTACAGATGGCCCTCTAATGTTTTGGACTTGACGTAAAATGACCCACTTCTCGCACTAGAGCCTAAAAAGTACACCATCTGTACTAAAAAGGTATTATTTTCGTTTAAATCGTAATAAATAGTTTCTAAAGCAATTAAACCCTAATAGATTCGCACTTCCATGAAATCGAAATCACCGACTTAACTAATAAAATATCGGCCCAAATCCACTAATAATAGGCTATAACAATAATTAGTTTCGCTATTATAGGGGTCAAGTGTCCAGGGGTTGATTAAGAAGGTCCTAATGACCCTCCCGAAGGGTTGAACTTAAATGCGGGTACCTGGGATTAACAGAAGTTCGCTATTTGTTTTGTTTTAAAAAGTGTTAATTGCTCAAAGACATGTTTTTGTGTAATGGGGAAGAGTAAATAGAGCTTTTTGGGGATCGTTGAAGCTATTTAAGGCTGCGTTTTACCAAACTTCAAAATTCTATAGAGTTTTGACATTTTTAGAGTTATATATTTATGTTTTAGAATTACGATAAATATATAAATTTTGCCATTACTATCCGAGAGTAAGCGTTATTCTTCGGACCTTTAGTACGGTCAAATTTTACATTAAACTCGCAAAGCATGCAGTATTATTATCTGCATTTTTGGTATGTTGTTAAGACACCACAGGGCACTATAAAACCACATTTTGCAAGCAAAAAAAAGTTGTGCTAGTTACCTAGTACGTGAAAAACTGCGAAATTTACAGTCATTTTTCAGTTTCTGATTTTTATTTAAAAAACCTTACGTTTTTTGACATTATATGTTAGGAAGCGTTTAAAGATTAATAAAATTCCAACAAGTTGAGCTAACATACATTACCGTAGGGCTTATGGTTTCAGAGATTTGCGACTTCTTAAAAGTACTCTTTTTTGTAAACTAGCGTTATTTTGAGTTTTGCTAACGTTTTCGGCTTAATATCACCTCACCTAATTATGCTACGAAAAACATGCAATAATGACCTTATAGCGCACTTAATATTCTTTCGTTAAAAGAGTAAAATCATGTCAGCAAACTTTGTAATTGAAAATAAAAACACGCTATTCAAAAGGCAGTAGGACGGACCGCTATCTAAGTTTTTCATACAAATCGCAAGTCGTGTTGCAAAGCTGCAATTTCAGTATATTATATTTATAGGCCTTATAAGGCCTTATAGAAAAATGCATATTACAAGAAAAACAAAAAAGGAATTTCGGCATAGGACGAAAAAAACTGAGAAAATATTGGACTTTTACTTTTTGACGTTTAATTAAAAAACGATTATCTTTTTGATACTAATTGCTACAAAACTTAGAAAGAATATTAAATTTGAAAGGATTTGAGCTTCCTTCATTAAGTTAAGAAAATAAATGCATGTTTTGAAGCCTCGTATACTCCCAACTATAAGACTTACAATAATTGTTATCGGCTCAATTTGTTCCAAATTTAATGTAGTTATTATCTATAATTACTTTTTTTTTCTTAGCGCGATCGTTTTGGCAATATTTAGTGAATAGCTTTAACGTAACCTAAAATTTGTTTATGTTTTGATAAAAGGGCACTTTATGAAATGTCGTATCTCAAAATAGGTATATATAACTTACGGTGATGCAACGTAGCTCAAATCCTTTCAAATTTAATGTTCTTTCTTAGTTTTATAGCAATTAGTATCAAAAAGGTAATAGATTTTTAGTTAAACGTCAAAAACTAAAAAAAGTCCGATTTTGTTTGATTTTTTTCCGTTTTTTACGTCCTATGCCCAAATATTTTTTTTGTTTTTCTTGTAATATGCATTTTCGTATATATCTATAAGGCCTTTATAATATACCAAAATTGCAGCTTTGCAACTCGACTTGCGATTTGTATGAAAAACTTAGGTAGTGGGCCTCCTGCCTTTTGAATTTCGCGTTTATACTTTAAACTACAAAGTTTACTGACCTAATTTTACCCTTAAATTAAAGGTTATTATTGCATATTTTTCGTAGCATAATTAGGTGAGCCGATATTAAGCCGAAAACCTTAGAAAAACACAAAATTTTATCATGTTTACAAAAAGGAGTACTTTTTAAAGTCTCGAATCTCTGAAACTATAAGACCTACGGTAATGTGTGTTAGCTCAACTTGTTGGAAATTTATTAGTCTTTAAACGTTTAATAACATATGATATCAAAAAACGTAAGGTTTTTTTAAATAAAAATCAGAAACTAAAAAATGGCCGTAAATTTCGCAGTTTTTCACGTACTACCCAGCTAGCACAACTTTTTTTTGCTTGCAAAATGTGGTTTTATACTGCCCTGTGGTGTCTAAACAACGTAGCAAAAATGCAGCGTAGTATCGCTGCATTTTTGATTTGCGAGTTTAGGGTAAAATGATGTACGATTTGACCGTACTACTTACTAAGTTTTGAGTTTTGGTTTGAAATAAACTTTTTAGTACAGATGGTGCCTTTTTTACGTGCTAGTGCGAGAAGTGGCTCGTTTTACGTCAGATCCAAAACTTCGGAGGACCATAGCAAGCTGATAAGTATTGTTTGTCCCTTTCGCTCTTACAGACCGAAATGCTTAGACTGAAAGGGACAAACAATACTTAGCTAAGTTAGGAGACATTTATGAATAAGGTAGTAAGCCATGTTCTTACTATGGATCCATATCCCGGTCTTAATCCATTGAAACATATCTTGGCATCTTTATCCGTCAAAGTAAACAGGGCACGTAAAGATGCCGCTTAGCGTTCGGCTCACAATTATTGTCCGAGCAAAGAACGCAGAAAGGGTTAATTAGTGTGGAGGAGAATTGAATTAAAACGCGACGTTAGACTTAGTATGGATAAGCTAATAAAAAAAAAAGCATTTATTTATTCAACTAAGAACCCTACTAAAAACGATACAAGTGCGAAAATGTTCTAAACGAGTGGCGATAAATAAAAACACGACCAAATCGACACGAGTTACGAATTTCCTTTTCGCACGTGTCCATACTACGATTTTAGTACCTACAGATGGGCCTACGAAGTGTCAACCGACCTGACACAAAATTATCCGGCTCGCTCGCACCAATACGCGAGTACGAGCAAGATGGGTATAAAGTAATTCCATTTTAATAAAGCGGCGACAGCTCCATAGTAAACAAACTGGTAATTACTTGAATAAAAGTAATGTCCACATCACCTAACGCTATCACCAATGAATAACACAATAAGGCAGAGACGGATCGCACACCAAAAAAATGCAAAAAGGACGACAATCTTCTATCTAGCAATTATTTTTATCCTTTAAGAGAAAGGAATAGATAAAGTACAGGATAATTAGTTTGTCCGAACCAGGGGTCCATTGTTGTTGCTTTGAACACGTTTGAAGTCTTTGTTTTCGATATTTTTGTCTGCAGACCTTATATTCTAGATCTTGGACTAATTAGGAGGAAATACATCTAAAAATGAATGTTTTAAGAGACATTTCAGTAGGTTTGTTTTCATGTTTGAACTTAATTAAGTTATTTTGTCAGCCTCCGTAGCCTAGTTGGTAGTGACCCTGCCAACGAAGCTGGAGGTTCCCGGGTTCGAATCCCGGCAAGGGCATTATTTGTGTAGGTATTTATTTATCAGAAATATTTGCTCCTTGGTCATGGCTGTATTTTAATACCAGTTCTATATTCTTATATCGTCGTGTGGTACCTACAACGCAAGCCTTGATTGAGCTTACTGTGGCACTAGCACGATTTGTGTAAGATGTACCAATATATTTCAGATATATAGATATCTATTAGTGACTCAGAACACCCCGTGTAGATACATTAAGATAGCCTGTGCCATAAAACACATATTCCCGAACATAGCTATCGAAAAAGCGCCGCCCACACGACATCACTCATGGTTATAGGTTATCGATCGATTTCCGATCAGCCAATCAGCGGCCAGCGGCCCGCCCGGTCGGGTAGGCGTGAGAAAAAGGATAACGGGTATTTTTAGTGGGAGGAATGTTCAGGATTACAGTGGTTCTATACATTTTCTTAAGCTTGAGAATATAAGCGAATAATCGTTTCAGAGTACATCAATGTTTTGTTATGATCGATCCTTGTACACGCGTATGTTAAGAAACAAGAACCGACATGCAGGTTCAGCCAGGAATCAGAGGAAACTGCTATGCACATCCTCTGCTTCTGCGGACCTGATGTACAAAAGAAGTATTCACCTAGGTAGGCAGGTACTTCAACCTCACGAGGTACAGAATATTACAGCCCAAAGAATCTGGAACTTCCTAGACTCAACGGGTATTAGTAATGAACTATAAAACAGGGCTGCCACAATTAGATCGCAACCTGTCGATGCGGCAAATTTTCTAGTCCTTAATAGTCCTTATCTACAATAATAATAGATGCGTGACTTGTACGACACCCGCGGGAAGAATTGAGATGGTGACAGATGTATTCTTACTGCCATAACCACACGCCACCCTTTAAAAACGAATCACAGAGATTCATCAGTTCATTGTCGTCATACTTCCAGACTCCCACGTCTTTAAGCTATAACTAATATTATTTTATTTTTATTTTATTTAAAAGGCACACTAAACAGATTAACATTCAATACATTACAATAAAATAATAGGTTTTACATTAAAATGTCATCCAAAATAAGCATTCACAGCAAGATTTACTACAAACTATGAGCAAAAATGATCCTAAAACTATACTTATACAGCAAAGTCCTGAATATCGCAAGCCGTGAATCAAAAATGTCAATTTGTCTACTCCTCGATACCTGATCATCGTACTGACGACACATTCTGGGCACATTATGTGCTAAATAATATTAATAATTAATAATCTGCGGGTAATTAATTAAAACTACATTGCCTGTATGCGGTATCCGTTTAATTCAGCTACGTCACAAACCTCCCCGGAACACTGCTTTCCATTCTTTGAACGTAATTTGTGATGTCATTCAGTTTTATTGTGTTAGTGAGATAGCCAGTAGTAAGTAATATTAATCTCTTTCATTACTCAAAGTAGTAATGAAAGAGATTTAATTACTCAAAGTAGTAACGAAAGAGTTTAATACTGTATTGTAGTAGAAGTTTCAAAGGCTCTGAAATTCCTGTCCATCAAGATAACTATATTTATAAAAAAACGCTTTGATGCGTTTGAATGTTTGGGCGTGGGTAGGCCCCTCACAAGGTGGACTGATAACCTGATGGTCGCAGGAGTCCGCTGGATGCGGGTGGCACAGTGCCGGTCATTGTGGCAATTTTTGGGGAGACCTATGTTCAGCAGTGGACGTCTTTCGGCTGATATGATGATGATGAAACGCTTTGATTGATTGATTACTCTTTTTAGGGTTCCGTAGTAAACTAGGAACCCTTATAGTTTCGCCATGTCAATCTGTCCGTCTGTCTGTCCGCAGCATAGTTCAATGATCGTTAGTTCTAGAAAATTAGAATTTGAAACACATTAATCACGCAGACAAATTGGTAGAATAAAATGTAGAAAATGTTGTTTTTTACTAGTACCTCCCCTAGTAGTAAAATGGGGATGATTAAAATATTTTAGCCTAAATAATGTCCCACTGCTGGGCCTGTGCCCATATATGAGAGGGATTGGGCTATAGTCCCCACGCTGGCCCTAAGCGGGTTGGGAACTTCACATACACCTTTGAATTTCTTCGCGGATGTATGCAGGTTTCCTCACGACGTTTTCCTTTACCGAAAGCTAATGGTAAATATCATCTGATATTCCGTACATAAGTTTCGGAAAAACTCACTGGTACTAGCCAGGATTTGAACCCACAACCTCCGGAATGAAAGTCAAACGTTTAAACCAATGAGCCACCACCGCTTGGTCATATTACTATGCTTTAAAAAATGTTACAAAAAAAAAAGATAAAAATTGCCCATCGAGAATACAAATAAAATGGGAAGGGAGACAGATATAGGAAGATTTTATGACTGAAACTACATAAAGATATCGAATACGCAAATTACGTGAACATCTGCTTCGCGTACATCAAGGGTCATAGTGGGTGTTGTGGTTGTGCATGGGTACATTGTTTTTATTATTATGTTTTTTATGTATATATGTAAATATATGTATGTATTTTATACGATAACCAAAATATTACTTGTTTTGTGACTTTAATGTTTATTTCTCTTTTTATTTATTCCGCACCAAATGTAAGTTTTCTGTTTGACCCAATGGTTGACTGGTAGAGAATGCCTTAAGGCATTAAGTCCGCCATTTGTACTTTTATTTTTTTGTAACTGTGCAATAAAGGTTAAATAAATAAATAAATAAATAAATATCGCCACGGCCTCCAAATGGGCGTCGATTATCGGAAACCTATTCAAGTAGGCGTGTCGATATCGAAAGCTATTGGTGTCGATAATGCACCGCCTCCGCTCAGAAAAATTGGAACAAAATAAATGCTTAAGATTTTAAAACAGTTTTTTTATTTTCAGCGCGTATCAACAGGCATTTTTAAACGCTCCAGACGGTACGATATATATCTGATGACTGTACATTTGTACAAGCAATGATTATAAATATATCCTACAACTAAATATGTAATGCTAATATAATATGATATTGATTTAATCAACTTGCCCTATCATAGTTCTATCTCCTATCAAGTGCAAGTGGGCCTTTTTTTCCAAAGTTGTCCCCCTACTTTTTTCAGGATCGAAAGAGCTCGTAATTCTGAGTGGAAACCACATTTAAATTACCTACGTCACAAAAAAATGGGGGGAAAACAAAAAAAATGGCCCAACTATCGATACAGCTGGAGCTGGATGCGGGTGGCGCAGGACCGGTCATTGTAGTGGCACAGGACTAGTCATGGTGGCAATCTTTGGGGGAGGCCTATGTTCAGCAGTGGACGCCTGGCTGATATGATGATGATGATTAATACACTTGTGGACCTTGTGATCGTGGTTTCAATCTCCGGCTCATACCAATGAGTTTTTCAAAAAACTTATGTACGAAATATCATTCGATATCCACAAGTGCTTTACGGTGAAGGAAAACATCGTGAGAAACCTGCATACATCTGCGAAGAAATTCAGAGTGTAAGTGAAGTCCCCAACAAGTACTGGGCCAGCTGGTGTTGACGGCAATAAGAATACATTTGTCACCACCCCAACTCCTCCTGAGGGTGTCGTAAGAGTCGACTAAGGGATTGAAGTGTCACTGACCATTATTTGATATAAGATAGATGATGGGCAGCAGCGTCATCATAGGGGACACATTACTGAGATCGCCAATCCGCTTGCCCAGCGTGGCGATTATGGACATTTACCTCCTAATGCGTCTATACGCATAGTTAATAGGAGAGGCCTACGTCCAGCAGTGGACTATTGATAGTGGGTAGGCTGATGATGATGGGTTACATTAGCTTTAGGGGGGTAACATTTTCCACATGAAAAAACCGCTTTGATTGACTTAAACAAATGTAAAGATGGAATTTAACATTTGATGGACTGGTGACCTGGTGAAGGTCGCAGGAGTCCGCTGGATAAGGGTGGCACAGGACCGGTCATTGTGGCAAACTTTGGGGGAGGCCTATGATCAGCAGTGGACGTCTTTCGACTATCATGATGATGATCTAACATCTTGACTAAACGATGTCAAACAAATAATCTTGTATTAATTCAATTATAAATTTTCCAAGATAGATTTTTTTGGGTGGGTAATGCTACCCCCTATGTGAAGTCCCCAACAAGTGGGCCAGCGTTGGGACCACGCAAAATAGGCACGTTTGAAGTCCAGTTGCGGAATATGGCCAGAATATAATACCATTTTTTTCTTTATTGGGGAAAAAACAGACACGGGCAGATATAGTACAAGTGGCAGGATTTTTATACAGCATGTACCACCTCTGTGTCCTTATATAGACAATCCCACTTGGATTAAATTTATTACAAGTATTCTGTAAGTGACATTGTCATCGGATCAGTTGGAACAATAATACATTTAACATTATACAGGGTGGGACTGAGTATACCGACAGCTAGACTTTACCAATGTCATCAAAAATGCATAAAAAAGGAGTAAAAAATATTATGAGACATGTCATTTTTGGACAAAAAAAAAATATTTCTTTTTCGTGATTTTTTGAATTTTTGTATACATGACTAGTAATAAATTGTAAGGAAAGATTTTTTTTTCAATGATTTTATATAATTTTTTTAGTTGAACATTTTTCTGATACTTTTTTGTCATTTTCTCTAACTTTCGTCAGTGAGTATGTCAAGATGAAAACTATTAGTGTAAGAATTTTAATCGTGCAAGCATTTATAATGAAAATAGTCTCTTAAACTAAGCCGAATCTAGAAAAATTGATATGACATTATAGTCTCAAAATGTGGTCAGGAATACACCTTTCAAGTTTGTCGGGTTACTCACTAACCATCCTGTAGAGAGCCTGAAGTGGGCGTGTGATTGGAAAATAATCCAAGAAGGCGTGCCGATACCAATAGATACGATACTTGATATCGATATCACCACGCCCTCGAATAGAAAAAATGCGGGCAGTGCGCATGCCCGAACCTATCGGGATATATACGGTGATAAAACCTGACGGGCGGCGGGAGACACGATGGGTCAGTGTCGGCTTAGCCAAGCATATCTTAAAAAGTTTATACAAGTCACGTGACCATTCCCATACATTATGGTCACGTATTTTTTGTTGATTGTTGCAGTATTATTCACTAAGGAAACCGCCTCGCTAACATCGCTGTGTCAGCGCTGCGGCAGCGTCGAGCCTAAAAATGGTATTCACGAATGCACTTTAAACGACACTAGCGCCCGGCGACGAATGCGGCGTGAGCTGGAACTACACTGCGTCGAGAGTTACCGCCTACAGTTCGATGACGAGCTGTTCTATGTTATTGAATACTGTTTTTCGCAACGCTGCGCTCGACGTCGAAATGAAGGCTGTCTCGTCGTCGAGCTCGTTGACAAACGCAGCGTCGAATGTGTGAATAAGAGAATAGCATAGCAGAATGGCACCTTGGCTAAACAATTCATAAAATGATTGTGCTTACTTATTACTACTTACATTATTATAATGAAACAGGAAGCTTAATATACAAGCGTGATCTAAGTGTATTCCCGTTGCTGGTGAGGTTTCTTGGGTCAGTGTCAGATTAATGGCTGCATCCATTTTTTTGTCTTTTGTAATGATTGTTCTTACTGCCCATTTCTGTGACTTATGTAGGTAGATATGCTTGAATGTAACATTACCTAATATAATTAATGAATATTAAATAAGCCAAATTGTATAAGAATAAAATAAACTTACACTCCCAGGCAATAAGTGGTTAGTTGAAAATTTACAGATTTTTTTCAGTCTTTGAAATAAAAGTCAACTATGGAATCGACTATATAGTTGACTTATTGTTATACCTAATACATATATCTCCACATTAAATACTGTAACGGCCTGAAACACCTTAACTTAAAGCAAAGAGGTCCTAGCAGAGCTAAATAGCAAGCTCACGAATTACGACTACGAACCAGACACAAACTGAGGAAAATAGTAGGACTGATCTCGGGACACATTACACACAAACACCTACAAATCGGGCAGCCCTGTATTCAGGGCCTGCATGGAAGGGGAGGAAACAACAAAACATGTTCTTCTAGAATGTAAACAGGTAGAAGTATACCAGAGTAGGCACTTACGGACTCCAAACACACTAAAAGAGGCATTAAGCAACCTGAAACAGACGCTGAGTTTCGTGGAGGAGCTTGGATGGTTGGAATAGGGCTACCTCGTAAAAAAGGCACGATAAGTGTCGAATTGTAGAAAAAGCCCAGAGTGCTTAGACAAGTTGCCAATCGCTTACGCTCAATCGTAAACGAAAAGCAGCTAACGGTCTTTGTCGCACTAACATGAAAGAGTGACAGAGAGGATGATTCGATACTAAGAAACTTTAGCAATAATTTGGCTAAGCATGTTAAACTAACTACCTACTCGCACAGAAAAGCACACGTTAAAACTCGCTACGTACGTAAAACCGATAGCGCTTCTGCGCAGACTCGAACCGATAACCGATGGGACGACACGAGGGCCGCCCACCTGACTCAGGATATTTTTATCCCACGCCCTCTTATAGAATGAGAAGTGTTCTTACCATAAGCTGCCGCGTTTTTAACGTGGACTTATTCTATCCATCAGATACGACTACATCATAGCGTCTAGACCGTCCAATAGTTGATTACATGCCAAGGCCGTTTAAGTGGGAAATGTCTCGAATGACGTATAATTTGTAATCCGAGGCTTTCCCATTTAACGTCGGTGTGTAGGGGAAGGTAGCCCAAAGAGGGCATAGCGCCCAAAGAGGGCACTGGATTTTATGTTACCATTT